>CM059784.1:31895000-32142500 GCA_030435695.1 Brachymystax lenok tsinlingensis | reverse complement strand
TCCCATCTCTCCTCTCCCCTCCATCTCTCCTCTCCTCCCATCTCTCCTCTCCCTCCATCTCTCCTCTCCCTCCATCTCTCCTCTCATCCCATCTCTCCTCTCCCTCCATCTCTCCTCTCATCCCATCTCTCCTCTCCCTCCATCTCTCCTCTCCTCCCATCTCTCCTCTCCCTCCATCTCTCCTCTCCCTCCATCTCTCCTCTCATCCCATCTCTCCTCTCCCCTCCATCTCTCCTCTCATCCCATCTCTCCTCTCCCTCCATCTCTCCTCTCCCCTCCATCTCTCCTCTCCCCTCCATCTCTCCTCTCATCCCATCTCTCCTCTCCCCTCCATCTCTCCTCTCCCCTCCATCTCTCCTCTCATCCCATCTCTCCTCTCCCCTCCATCTCTCCTCTCCTCCATCTCTCCTCTCCCATCCATCTCTCCTCTCCCCTCCATCTCTCCTCTCATCCCGTCTCTCCTCTCCCCTCCATCTCTCCTCTCCCCTCCATATCTCCTCTCCCTCCATCTCTCCTCTCATCCCATCTCTCCTCTCCCCTCATCTCTCTTCTCATCCCATCTCTCCTCTCCCCTCCACCTCTCCTCTCATCCCATCTCTCCTCTCCTCTCATCCCATCTCTCCTCTCCCCTCCATCTCTCCTCTCATCCCATCTCTCCTCTCCCCTCCATCTCTCCTCTCCCCTCCATCTCTCCTCTCATCCCATCTCTCCTCTCATCCCATCTCTCCTCTCCCCTCCATCTCTCCTCTCCCCTCCATCTCTCCTCTCATCCCATTTCTCCTCTCCCCTCCATCTCTCCTCTCATCCCATCTCTCCTCTCCCTCCATCTCTCCTCTCCTCCCATCTCTCCTCTCCCCTCCATCTCTCCTTTCCTCCCATCTCTCCTCTCCCTCCATCTCTCCTCTCATCCCATCTCTCCTCTCCTCCATCTCTCCTCTCCCCTCCATCTCTCCTCTCATCCCATCTCTCCTCTCCCCTCCATCTCTCCTCTCATCCCATCTCTCCTCTCCCCTCCATCTCTCCTCTCCTCCCATCTCTCCTCTCCCCTCCATCTCTCCTCTCCTCCCATCTCTCCTCTCCCCTCCATCTCTCCTCTCCCCTCCATCTCTCCTCTCATCCCATCTCTCCTCTCCCCTCCATCTCTCCTCTCCCCTCCATCTCTCCTCTCATCCCATCTCTCCTCTCCCCTCCATCTCTCCTCTCCCATCCATCTCTCCTCTCCCCTCCATCTCTCCTCTCCCCTCCATCTCTCCTCTCATCCCATCTCTCCTCTCCCCTCCATCTCTCCTCTCCCATCCATCTCTCCTCTCCCCTCCATCTCTCCTCTCATCCCGTCTCTCCTCTACCCTCCATCTCTCCTCTCCCCTCCATCTCTCCTCTCCTCCATCTCTCCTCTCATCCCATCTCTCCTCTCCCCTCCATCTCTCCTCTCCTCCCATCTCTCCTCTCCCCTCCATCTCTCCTCTCCCCTCCATCTCTCCTCTCCCCTCCATCTCTCCTCTCATCCCATCTCTCCTCTCCCTCCATCTCTCTCTCCCATCCATCTCTCCTCTCCCATCCATCTCTCCTCTCATCCATCTCTCCTCTACCCTCCATCTCTCCTCTCCCTCCATCTCTCCTCTCCTCCCATCTCTCTCCTCCTCCATCTCTCCTCTCCCTCCATCTCTCCTCTCCTCCATCTCTCCTCTCCTCCATCTCTCCTCTCCTCCATCTCTCCTCTCCCTCCATCTCTCCTCTCCTCCATCTCTCCTCTCCCTCCATCTCTCCTCTCATCCCATCTCTCCTCTCCCTCCATCTCTCCTCTCATCCCATCTCTCCTCTCCCTCCATCTCTCCTCTCATCCCATCTCTCCTCTCTCCATCTCTCCTCTCATCCATCTCTCCTCTCCTCCATCTCTCCTCTCCTCCATCTCTCCTCTCCTCCATCTCTCCTCCCTCTCTCTCTCTCCATCTCTCCTCTCATCCCATCTCTCCTCTCATCCCATCTCTCCTCTCCCTCCATCTCTCCTCTCATCCCATCTCTCCTCTCATCCCATCTCTCCTCTCATCCCATCTCTCCTCTCCCCTCCATCTCTCTTCTCATCCCATCTCTCCTCTCCCCTCCATCTCTCCTCTCATCCCATCTCTCCTCTCATCCCATCTCTCCTCCATCTCTCCTCTCATCCCATCTCTCCTCTCTCCTCTCATCCCATCTCTCCTCTCCCCTCCATCTCTCCTCTCCTCCCATCTCTCCCTCCGTCTCTGCTCTCCTCCCATCTCCCAGAGAACCAAGGCCTGACTATGGCCATACAGAGATAGAACCAAGGCCTGACAGAGGCCTAGCAGAGTTGACATAGCTGGAGTATTGAAGTGGAAGTCAACTAGAAGTCAAAGTAGCAGAGTTGACATAGCAGGAGTATTGAAGTGGAAGTCAACTAGAAGTCAAAGTAGCAGAGTTGACATAGCAGGAGTATTGAAATGGAAGTCAACTAGAAGTCAAAGTAGCAGAGTTGACATAGCAGGAGTATTGAAGTGGAAGTCAACTAGAAGTCAAAGTAGCAGAGTTGACATAGCAGGAGTATTGAAATGGAAGTCAACTAGAAGTCAAAGTAGCAGAGTTGACATAGCAGGAGTATTGAAGTGGAAGTCAACTAGAAGTCAAAGTAGCAGAGTTGACATAGCAGGAGTATTGAAGTGGAAGTCAACTAGAAGTCAAAGTAGCAGAGTTGACATAGCAGGAGTATTGAAGTGGAAGTCAGTCTGACCCATAAAGACAGCATGTACAGTAATATGTCCCAGTACACCAGGCCACCATCATGCCACGTTCCCACCTTCACTACTACATTACTGATCCCCAGTGACTGACACACTGAGGAATGCACACAGCCTACAACACTGATCGCCACTGACAGTTACCATGTTTTAGTAAGTGGAGTCACAGTGTATGTCTCGGATACTTATCTCTCCTCTCTCTTTGTCTGTCCCTGCTCTGGAGGGGAAGAGGCCTTGGCTTTACATTTATGACTGTCACTGACTGGGTCCTTCCTGTGTGTGTGTGTGTGTGTGTGTGTGTGTGTGTGTGTGTGTGTGTGTGTGTGTGTGTGTGTGTGTGTGTGTGTGTGTGTGTGTGTGTGTGTGTGTGTGTGTGTGTGTGTGTGTGTGTGTGTGTGTGTGTGTGTGTGTGTGTGATAGAGAGAGAGAGAGAGAGAGAGAGTGTGTGGAAGAGAGAGAGAGAGACAGCGAGAGAGAGAGAGAGAGAGAGAGAGAGAGAGAGAGAGGGAGAAAGAGAGAGAGAGAGGAGAGAGAGAGAGAGAGAGAGAGAGAGAGAGAGAGAGAGAGAGAGAGAGAGAGAGAGAGAGAGAGGGGTCCCAACTGGCCAGGCCTCCTACTGAGTGGCTCTGACAGACACTCAAAGACTCACCCTGCCCTGAGTTGTACATTCCACTGACACACACACACACACAAACAAGCACACACACACACACACACACACACACACACACACACACACACACACACACACAACACACACACACACACACACACAATCCAATCACTAGATGGCCAGTGTGCTGGGATGGCCCTGTGAGAGGATGTGAAAGACCTGATATGTTTCTGTGATCTATGTGGGGGAGTATCCCCTCTCCTCCCTCTCTTCCTCTCCACCCCTCCAATTAGCCTGAGTGACCTGGAAACCCTTTAGGATGTTATTATCTCCTCTGCCCTCTCTCTCTGTAGGGTGTTATTATCTCCTCTGCCCTCTCTCTCTGTAGGGTGTTATTATCTCCTCTGCCCTCTCTCTCTGTAGGGTGTTATTATCTCCTCTGCCCTCTCTCTCTGTAGGATGTTATTATCTCCTCTGCCCTCTCTCTCTGTAGGGTGTTATTATCTCCTCTGCCCTCTCTCTCTGTAGGATGTTATTATCTCCTCTGCCCTCTCTCTCTGTAGGATGTTATTATCTCCTCTGCCCTCTCTCTCTGTAGGACGTTATTATCTCCTCTGCCCTCTCTCTCTGTAGGGTGTTATCTCCTCTGCCCTCTTTGTTGGGTGTTATTATCTCCTCTGCCCTCTCTCTCTGTAGGGTGTTATTATCTCCTCTGCCCTCTGTCTCTGTAGGGTGTTATTATCTCCTCTACCTTCTCTCTCTGTAGGGTGTTATTATCTCCTCTACCCTCTCTCTCTGTAGGGTGTTATTATCTCCACTGCCCTCTCTCTCTGTAGGATGTTATCTCCTCTGCCCTCTCTGTAGGATGTTATTATCTTCTCTGCCCTCTCTCTCTGTAGGGTGTTATTATCTCCTCTGCCCTCTCTCTCTGTAGGATGTTATTATCTCCTCTGCCCTCTCTCTCTGTAGGGTGTTATTATCTCCTCTGCCCTCTGTCTCTGTAGGGTGTTATTATCTCCTCTACCTTCTCTCTCTGTAGGGTGTTATTATCTCCTCTACCCTCTCTCTCTGTAGGGTGTTATTATCTCCACTGCCCTCTCTCTCTGTAGGATGTTATCTCCTCTGCCCTCTCTGTAGGATGTTATTATCTCCTCTGCCCTCTCTCTCTGTAGGGTGTTATTATCTCCTCTGCCCTCTCTCTCTGTAGGATGTTATTATCTCCTCTGCCCTCTCTCTCTGTAGGGTGTTATTATCTCCTCTGCCCTCTCTCTCTGTAGGGTGTTATTATCTCCTCTGCCCTCTCTCTCTGTAGGATGTTATTATTTCCTCTGCCCTCTCTCTCTGTAGGGTGTTATTATCTCCTCTGCCCTCTCTCTCTGTAGGATGTTATTATCTCCTCTGCCCTCTCTCTCTGTAGGATGTTATTATCTCCTCTGCCCTCTCTCTCTGTAGGATGTTATTATCTCATCTGCCCTCTCTCTCTGTAGGATGTTATTATCTCCTCTGCCCTCTCTCTCTGTAGGGTGTTATCTCCTCTGCCCTCTTTGTAGGGTGTTATTATCTCTCTCTGCCCTCTCTCCCTGTAGGATGTTATTATCTCCTCTGCCCTCTCTCTCTGTAGGATGTTATTATCTCCTCTGCCCTCTCTCTCTGTAGGGTGTTATCTCCTCTGCCCTCTCTGTAGGATGTTATTATCTCCTCTGCCTCTCTCTCTGTAGGATGTTATTATCTCCTCTGCCCTCTATCTCTGTAGGATGTTATTATCTCCTCTGCCCTCTCTCCCTGTAGAATGGTATTATCTCATCTGCCCTCTCTCTCTGTAGGGTGTTATCTCCTCTGCCCTCTCTGTAGGATGTTATTATCTCCTCTGCCCTCTCTCTCTGTAGGATGTTATTATCTCCTCTGCCCTCTCCATCTGTAGGGTGTTATCTCCTCTGCCCTCTCTGTAGGATGTTATTATCTCCTCTGCCCTCTCTCTCTGTAGGGTGTTATCTCCTCTGCCCACTCTGTAGGATGTTATTATCTCCTCTGCCCTCTCTCTCTGTAGGATGTTATTATCTCCTCTGCCCTCTCTCTCTATAGGATGTTATTATCTCCTCTGCCCTCTCTCTCTGTAGGGTGTTATCTCCTCTGCCCTCTCTGTAGGATGTTATTATCTCCTCTGCCCTCTCTCTGTAGGGTGTTATTATCTCCTCTGCCCTCTCTCTGTAGGGTGTTATTATCTCCTCTGCCCTCTCTCTCTGTAGGGTGTTATTATCTCCTCTGCCCTCTCTCTCTGTAGGGTGTCATTATCTCCTCTGCCCTATCTCTCTTTATAGGATGTTATTATCTCATCTGCCCTCTGTCTGTGTAGGGTGTTATTATCTCCTCTGCCCTCTGTCTCTGTAGTGTGTTATTATCTCCTCTGCCCTCTGTCTCTGTAGTGTGTTATTATCTCCTCTGCCCTCTGTCTCTGTAGGGTGTTATTATCTCCTCTGCCCTCTGTCTCTGTAGGGTGATATTATCTCCTCTGCCCTCTCTCTCTTTGTAGGATGTTATTATCTCATCTGCCCTCTGTCTCTGCAGGGTGATATTATCTCCTCTGCCCTCTCTCTCTGTAGGGTGTCATTATCCCCTCTGCCCTCTCTCTCTCTGTAGGATGTTATTATCTCATCTGCCCTCTGTCTCTGTAGTGTGTTATTATCTCCTCTGCCCTCTCTCTGAAGGGTGTTATTATCTCCTCTGCCCTCTCTGTAGGGTTTTATTATCTCCTCTGCCCTCTGTCTCTGTAGGGTGTTATTATCTCCTCTACCTTCTCTCTCTGTAGGGTGTTATTATATCCTCTACCCTCTCTCTCTGTAGGGTGTTATTATCTCCACTGCCCTCTCTCTCTGTAGGATGTTATCTCCTCTGCCCTCTCTGTAGGATGTTATTATCTCCTCTGCCCTCTCTCTCTGTAGGGTGTTATTATCTCCTCTGCCCTCTCTCTCTGTAGGATGTTATTATCTCCTCTGCCCTCTCTCTCTGTAGGGTGTTATTATCTCCTCTGCCCTCTGTCTCTGTAGGGTGTTATTATCTCCTCTACCTTCTCTCTCTGTAGGGTGTTATTATCTCCTCTACCCTCTCTCTCTGTAGGGTGTTATTATCTCCACTGCCCTCTCTCTCTGTAGGATGTTATCTCCTCTGCCCTCTCTGTAGGATGTTATTATCTCCTCTGCCCTCTCTCTCTGTAGGGTGTTATTATCTCCTCTGCCCTCTCTCTCTGTAGGATGTTATTATCTCCTCTGCCCTCTCTCTCTGTAGGGTGTTATTATCTCCTCTGCCCTCTCTCTCTGTAGGATGTTATTATTTCCTCTGCCCTCTCTCTCTGTAGGGTGTTATTATCTCCTCTGCCCTCTCTCTCTGTAGGATGTTATTATCTCCTCTGCCCTCTCTCTCTGTAGGATGTTATTATCTCCTCTGCCCTCTCTCTCTGTAGGATGTTATTATCTCATCTGCCCTCTCTCTCTGTAGGATGTTATTATCTCCTCTGCCCTCTCTCTCTGTAGGGTGTTATCTCCTCTGCCCTCTTTGTAGGGTGTTATTATCTCCTCTGCCCTCTCTCCCTGTAGGATGTTATTATCTCCTCTGCCCTCTCTCTCTGTAGGATGTTATTATCTCCTCTGCCCTCTCTCTCTGTAGGGTGTTATCTCCTCTGCCCTCTCTGTAGGATGTTATTATCTCCTCTGCCCTCTCTCTCTGTAGGATGTTATTATCTCCTCTGCCCTCTATCTCTGTAGGATGTTATTATCTCCTCTGCCCTCTCTCCCTGTAGAATGGTATTATCTCATCTGCCCTCTCTCTCTGTAGGGTGTTATCTCCTCTGCCCTCTCTGTAGGATGTTATTATCTCCTCTGCCCTCTCTCTCTGTAGGATGTTATTATCTCCTCTGCCCTCTCCATCTGTAGGGTGTTATCTCCTCTGCCCTCTCTGTAGGATGTTATTATCTCCTCTGCCCTCTCTCTCTGTAGGGTGTTATCTCCTCTGCCCACTCTGTAGGATGTTATTATCTCCTCTGCCCTCTCTCTCTGTAGGATGTTATTATCTCCTCTGCCCTCTCTCTCTATAGGATGTTATTATCTCCTCTGCCCTCTCTCTCTGTAGGGTGTTATCTCCTCTGCCCTCTCTGTAGGATGTTATTATCTCCTCTGCCCTCTCTCTCTGTAGGGTGTTATTATCTCCTCTGCCCTCTCTCTCTGTAGGGTGTTATTATCTCCTCTGCCCTCTCTCTCTGTAGGGTGTCATTATCTCCTCTGCCCTATCTCTCTTTATAGGATGTTATTATCTCATCTGCCCTCTGTCTGTGTAGGGTGTTATTATCTCCTCTGCCCTCTGTCTCTGTAGTGTGTTATTATCTCCTCTGCCCTCTGTCTCTGTAGTGTGTTATTATCTCCTCTGCCCTCTGTCTCTGTAGGGTGTTATTATCTCCTCTGCCCTCTGTCTCTGTAGGGTGATATTATCTCCTCTGCCCTCTCTCTCTTTGTAGGATGTTATTATCTCATCTGCCCTCTGTCTCTGCAGGGTGATATTATCTCCTCTGCCCTCTCTCTCTGTAGGGTGTCATTATCCCCTCTGCCCTCTCTCTCTCTGTAGGATGTTATTATCTCATCTGCCCTCTGTCTCTGTAGTGTGTTATTATCTCCTCTGCCCTCTCTCTGAAGGGTGTTATTATCTCCTCTGCCCTCTCTGTAGGGTTTTATTATCTCCTCTGCCCTCTGTCTCTGTAGGGTGTTATTATCTCCTCTACCTTCTCTCTCTGTAGGGTGTTATTATCTCCACTGCCCTCTCTCTCTGTAGGATGTTATCTCCTCTGCCCTCTCTGTAGGATGTTATTATCTCCTCTGCCCTCTCTCTCTGTAGGGTGTTATTATCTCCTCTGCCCTCTCTCTCTGTAGGGTGTCATTATCTCCTCTGCCCTATCTCTCTTTATAGGATGTTATTATCTCATCTGCCCTCTGTCTGTGTAGGGTGTTATTATCTCCTCTGCCCTCTGTCTCTGTAGTGTGTTATTATCTCCTCTGCCCTCTGTCTCTGTAGTGTGTTATTATCTCCTCTGCCCTCTGTCTCTGTAGGGTGTTATTATCTCCTCTGCCCTCTGTCTCTGTAGGGTGATATTATCTCCTCTGCCCTCTCTCTCTTTGTAGGATGTTATTATCTCATCTGCCCTCTGTCTCTGCAGGGTGATATTATCTCCTCTGCACTCTCTCTCTGTAGGGTGTCATTATCCCCTCTGCCCTCTCTCTCTCTGTAGGATGTTATTATCTCATCTGCCCTCTGTCTCTGTAGTGTGTTATTATCTCCTCTGCCCTCTCTCTGAAGGGTGTTATTATCTCCTCTGCCCTCTCTGTAGGGTTTTATTATCTCCTCTGCCCTCTGTCTCTGTAGGGTGTTATTATCTCCTCTACCTTCTCTCTCTGTAGGGTGTTATTATCTCCTCTACCCTCTCTCTCTGTAGGGTGTTATTATCTCCACTGCCCTCTCTCTCTGTAGGATGTTATCTCCTCTGCCCTCTCTGTAGGATGTTATTATCTCCTCTGCCCTCTCTCTCTGTAGGGTGTTATTATCTCCTCTGCCCTCTCTCTCTGTAGGATGTTATTATCTCCTCTGCCCTCTCTCTCTGTAGGGTGTTATTATCTCCTCTGCCCTCTGTCTCTGTAGGGTGTTATTATCTCCTCTACCTTCTCTCTCTGTAGGGTGTTATTATCTCCTCTACCCTCTCTCTCTGTAGGGTGTTATTATCTCCACTGCCCTCTCTCTCTGTAGGATGTTATCTCCTCTGCCCTCTCTGTAGGATGTTATTATCTCCTCTGCCCTCTCTCTCTGTAGGGTGTTATTATCTCCTCTGCCCTCTCTCTCTGTAGGATGTTATTATCTCCTCTGCCCTCTCTCTCTGTAGGGTGTTATTATCTCCTCTGCCCTCTGTCTCTGTAGGGTGTTATTATCTCCTCTACCTTCTCTCTCTGTAGGGTGTTATTATCTCCTCTACCCTCTCTCTCTGTAGGGTGTTATTATCTCCACTGCCCTCTCTCTCTGTAGGATGTTATCTCCTCTGCCCTCTCTGTAGGATGTTATTATCTCCTCTGCCCTCTCTCTCTGTAGGGTGTTATTATCTCCTCTGCCCTCTCTCTCTGTAGGATGTTATTATCTCCTCTGCCCTCTCTCTCTGTAGGGTGTTATTATCTCCTCTGCCCTCTCTCTCTGTAGGGTGTTATTATCTCCTCTGCCCTCTCTCTCTGTAGGGTGTCATTATCTCCTCTGCCCTATCTCTCTTTATAGGATGTTATTATCTCATCTGCCCTCTGTCTGTGTAGGGTGTTATTATCTCCTCTGCCCTCTGTCTCTGTAGTGTGTTATTATCTCCTCTGCCCTCTGTCTCTGTAGTGTGTTATTATCTCCTCTGCCCTCTGTCTCTGTAGGGTGTTATTATCTCCTCTGCCCTCTCTCTCTGTAGGATGTTATTATCTCCTCTGCCCTCTCTCTCTGTAGGGTGTTATTATCTCCTCTGCCCTCTGTCTCTGTAGGGTGTTATTATCTCCTCTACCTTCTCTCTCTGTAGGGTGTTATTATCTCCTCTACCCTCTCTCTCTGTAGGGTGTTATTATCTCCACTGCCCTCTCTCTCTGTAGGATGTTATCTCCTCTGCCCTCTCTGTAGGATGTTATTATCTCCTCTGCCCTCTCTCTCTGTAGGGTGTTATTATCTCCTCTGCCCTCTCTCTCTGTAGGATGTTATTATCTCCTCTGCCCTCTCTCTCTGTAGGGTGTTATTATCTCCTCTGCCCTCTCTCTCTGTAGGATGTTATTATTTCCTCTGCCCTCTCTCTCTGTAGGGTGTTATTATCTCCTCTGCCCTCTCTCTCTGTAGGATGTTATTATCTCCTCTGCCCTCTCTCTCTGTAGGATGTTATTATCTCCTCTGCCCTCTCTCTCTGTAGGATGTTATTATCTCATCTGCCCTCTCTCTGTAGGATGTTATTATCTCCTCTGCCCTCTCTCTCTGTAGGGTGTTATCTCCTCTGCCCTCTTTGTAGGGTGTTATTATCTCCTCTGCCCTCTCTCCCTGTAGGATGTTATTATCTCCTCTGCCCTCTCTCTCTGTAGGATGTTATTATCTCCTCTGCCTCTCTCTCTGTAGGGTGTTATCTCCTCTGCCCTCTCTGTAGGATGTTATTATCTCCTCTGCCCTCTCTCTCTGTAGGATGTTATTATCTCCTCTGCCCTCTATCTCTGTAGGATGTTATTATCTCCTCTGCCCTCTCTCTCCTGTAGAATGGTATTATCTCATCTGCCCTCTCTCTCTGTAGGGTGTTATCTCCTCTGCCCTCTCTGTAGGATGTTATTATCTCCTCTGCCCTCTCTCTCTGTAGGATGTTATTATCTCCTCTGCCCTCTCAATCTGTAGGGTGTTATCTCCTCTGCCCTCTCTGTAGGATGTTATTATCTCCTCTGCCCTCTCTCTCTGTAGGGTGTTATCTCCTCTGCCCACTCTGTAGGATGTTATTATCTCCTCTGCCCTCTCTCTCTGTAGGATGTTATTATCTCCTCTGCCCTCTCTCTCTATAGGATGTTATTATCTCCTCTGCCCTCTCTCTCTGTAGGGTGTTATCTCCTCTGCCCTCTCTGTAGGATGTTATTATCTCCTCTGCCCTCTCTCTCTGTAGGGTGTTATTATCTCCTCTGCCCTCTCTCTCTGTAGGGTGTCATTATCTCCTCTGCCCTATCTCTCTTTATAGGATGTTATTATCTCATCTGCCCTCTGTCTGTGTAGGGTGTTATTATCTCCTCTGCCCTCCGTCTCTGTAGTGTGTTATTATCTCCTCTGCCCTCTGTCTCTGTAGTGTGTTATTATCTCCTCTGCCCTCTGTCTCTGTAGGGTGTTATTATCTCCTCTGCCCTCTGTCTCTGTAGGGTGATATTATCTCCTCTGCCCTCTCTCTCTTTGTAGGATGTTATTATCTCATCTGCCCTCTGTCTCTGCAGGGTGATATTATCTCCTCTGCCCTCTCTCTCTGTAGGGTGTCATTATCCCCTCTGCCCTCTCTCTCTCTGTAGGATGTTATTATCTCATCTGCCCTCTGTCTCTGTAGTGTGTTATTATCTCCTCTGCCCTCTCTCTGAAGGGTGTTATTATCTCCTCTGCCCTCTCTGTAGGGTTTTATAATCTCCTCTGCCCTCTCTCTCTGTAGGGTGTTATTATCTCCCCTGCCCTCTCTCTCTGTAGGGTGTTATTTTCTCCTCTACCCTCTCTCTCTGTAGGATGTTATTATCTCCTCTGCCCTCTCTCTCTGTAGGGTGTTATCTCCTCTGCCCTCTCTGTAGGATGTTATTATCTCCTCTGCCCTCTCTCTCTGTAGGATGTTATTATCTCCTCTGCCCTCTCTCTCTGTAGGATGTTATAATCTCCTCTGCCCTCTCCCTCTGTAGGGTGTTATCTCCTCTGCCCTCTCTGTAGGATGTTATTATCTCCTCTGCCCTCTCTCTCTGTAGGGTGTTATTATCTCCTCTGCCCTCTCTCTCTGTAGGATGTTATTATCTCCTCTGCCCTCTCTCTCTGTAGTGTGTTATTATCTCCTCTGCCCTCTGTCTCTGTAGTGTGTTATTATCTCCTCTGCCCTCTGTCTCTGTAGGGTGTTATTATCTCCTCTGCCCTCTGTCTCTGTAGGGTGATATTATCTCCTCTGCCCTCTCTCTCTTTGTAGGATGTTATTATCTCATCTGCCCTCTGTCTGTGTAGGGTGGTATTATCTCCTCTGCCCTCTGTCTCTGTAGTGTGTTATTATCTCCTCTGACCTCTGTCTCTGTAGTGTGTTATTTTCTCCTCTGCCCTATGTCCCTGTAGGGTGTTATTATCTCATCTGCCCTCTGTCTCTGCAGGGTGATATTATCTCTTCTGCCCTCTCTCTCTCTGTAGGGTGTCATTATCCCCTCTGCCCTCTCTCTCTCTGTAGGATGTTATTATCTCATCTGCCCTCTGTCTCTGTAGTGTGTTATTATCTCCTCTGCCCTCTCTCTGAAGGGTGTTATTATCTCCTCTGCCCTCTCTGTAGGGTTTTATTATCTCCTCTGCCCTCTCTCTCTGTAGGGTGTTATTATCTCCTCTGCCCTCTCTCTCTGTAGGATGTTATTATCTCCTCTGCCCTCTCTCTCTGTAGGGTGTTGTCTCCTCTGCCCTCTCTGTAGGATGTTATTATCTCCTCTGCCCTCTCTCTCTGTAGGATGTTATTATCTCCTCTGCCCTCTCTCTCTGTAGGGTGTTATCTCCTCTGCCCTCTCTGTAGGATGTTATTATCTCCTCTGCCCTCTCTCTCTGTAGGATGTTATTATCTCCTCTGCCCTCTCTCTCTGTAGGATGTTATTATCTCCTCTGCCCTCTCTCTCTATAGGATGTTATTATCTCCTCTGCCCTCTCTCTCTGTAGGGTGTTATCTCCTCTGCCCTCTCTGTAGGATGTTATTATCTCCTCTGCCCTCTCTCTCTGTAGGGTGTTATTATCTCCTCTGCCCTCTCTCTCTGTAGGGTGTTATTATCTCCTCTGCCCTCTCTCTCTGTAGGGTGTCATTATCTCCTCTGCCCTATCTCTCTTTATAGGATGTTATTATCTCATCTGCCCTCTGTCTGTGTAGGGTGTTATTATCTCCTCTGCCCTCTGTCTCTGTAGTGTGTTATTATCTCCTCTGCCCTCTGTCTGTGTAGGGTGTTATTATCTCCTCTGCCCTCTGTCTCTGTAGTGTGTTATTATCTCCTCTGCCCTCTGTCTCTGTAGTGTGTTATTATCTCCTCTGCCCTCTGTCTCTGTAGGGTGTTATTATCTCCTCTGCCCTCTGTCTCTGTAGGGTGATATTATCTCCTCTGCCCTCTCTCTCTTTGTAGGATGTTATTATCTCATCTGCCCTCTGTCTGTGTAGGGTGGTATTATCTCCTCTGCCCTCTGTCTCTGTAGTGTGTTATTATCTCCTCTGACCTCTGTCTCTGTAGTGTGTTATTTTCTCCTCTGCCCTATGTCCCTGTAGGGTGTTATTATCTCATCTGCCCTCTGTCTCTGCAGGGTGATATTATCTCCTCTGCCCTCTCTCTCTGTAGGGTGTCATTATCCCCTCTGCCCTCTCTCTCTCTGT
Organism: Brachymystax lenok tsinlingensis; assembly: GCA_030435695.1. Taxonomy (NCBI): domain Eukaryota; kingdom Metazoa; phylum Chordata; class Actinopteri; order Salmoniformes; family Salmonidae; genus Brachymystax; species Brachymystax lenok. Next base: position 32,129,005 of record CM059784.1, on the reverse strand, counting down.
AGGATGTTATTATCTCATCTGCCCTCTGTCTCTGTAGTGTGTTATTATCTCCTCTGCCCTCTCTCTGAAGGGTGTTATTATCTCCTCTGCCCTCTCTGTAAGGTTTTATTATCTCCTCTGCCCTCTCTCTCTGTAGGGTGTTATTATCTCCCCTGCCCTCTCTCTCTGTAGGGTGTTATTTTCTCCTCTACCCTCTCTCTCTGTAGGATGTTATTATCTCCTCTGCCCTCTCTCTCTGTAGGGTGTTATCTCCTCTGCCCTCTCTGTAGGATGTTATTATCTCCTCTGCCCTCTCTGTAGGATGTTATTATCTCCTCTGCCCTCTCTCTCTGTAGGATGTTATAATCTCCTCTGCCCTCTCCCTCTGTAGGGTGTTATCTCCTCTGCCCTCTCTGTAGGATGTTATTATCTCCTCTGCCCTCTCTCTCTGTAGGGTGTTATTATCTCCTCTGCCCTCTCTCTCTGTAGGATGTTATTATCTCCTCTGCCCTCTCTCTCTGTAGTGTGTTATTATCTCCTCTGCCCTCTGTCTCTGTAGTGTGTTATTATCTCCTCTGCCCTCTGTCTCTGTAGGGTGTTATTATCTCCTCTGCCCTCTGTCTCTGTAGGGTGATATTATCTCCTCTGCCCTCTCTCTCTTTGTAGGATTTTATTATCTCATCTGCCCTCTGTCTGTGTAGGGTGGTATTATCTCCTCTGCCCTCTGTCTCTGTAGTGTGTTATTATCTCCTCTGACCTCTGTCTCTGTAGTGTGTTATTTTCTCCTCTGCCCTATGTCCCTGTAGGGTGTTATTATCTCATCTGCCCTCTGTCTCTGCAGGGTGATATTATCTCTTCTGCCCTCTCTCTCTGCAGGGTGTCATTATCCCCTCTGCCCTCTCTCTCTCTGTAGGATGTTATTATCTCATCTGCCCTCTGTCTCTGTAGTGTGTTATTATCTCCTCTGCCCTCTCTCTGAAGGGTGTTATTATCTCCTCTGCCCTCTCTGTAGGGTTTTATTATCTCCTCTGCCCTCTCTCTCTGTAGGGTGTTATTATCTCCCCTTCCCTCTCTCTCTGTAGGGTGTTATTTTCTCCTCTACCCTCTCTCTCTGTAGGATGTTATTATCTCCTCTGCCCTCTCTCTCTGTAGGATGTTATTATCTCCTCTGCCCTCTCTCTCTGTAGGGTGTTATTATCTCCTCTGCCCTCTCTCTCTGTAGGATGTTATTATCTCCTCTGCCCTCTCTCTCTGTAGGATGTTATTATCTCCTCTGCCCTCTCTCTCTCTGTAAGATGTTATTATCTCCTCTGCCCTCTCTCTCTGTAGGGTGTTATCTCCTCTGCCCTCTTTGTAGGGTGTTATTATCTCCTCTGCCCTCTCTCCCTGTAGGATGTTATTATCTCCTCTGCCCTCTCTCTCTGTAGGATGTTATTTTTTCCTCTGCCCTCTCTCTCTGTGGGGTGTTATCTCCTCTGCCCTCTCTGTAGGATGTTATTATCTCCTCTACCCTCTGTCTCTGTAGGATGTTATCTCCTCTGCCCTCTATCTCTGTTGGATGTTATTATCTCCTCTGCCCTCTCTCCCTGTAGGATGGTATTATCTCCTCTGCCCTCTCTCTCTGTAGGGTGTTATCTCCTCTGCCCTCTCTGTAGGATGTTATTATCTCCTCTGCCCTCTCTCTCTGTAGGGTGTTATTATCTCCTCTGCCCTCTCTCTCTGTAGGATGTTATAATCTCCTCTGCCCTCTCCATCTGTAGGGTGTTATCTCCTCTGCCCTCTCTGTAGGATGTTATTATCTCCTCTGCCCTCTCTCCCTGTAGGATGGTATTATCTCCTCTGCCCTCTCTCTCTGTAGGGTGTTATCTCCTCTGCCCTCTCTGTAGGATGTTATTATCTCCTCTGCCCTCTCTCTCTGTAGGGTGTTATTATCTCCTCTGCCCTCTCTCTCTGTAGGATGTTATAATCTCCTCTGCCCTCTCCATCTGTAGGGTGTTATCTCCTCTGCCCTCTCTGTAGGATGTTATTATCTCCTCTGCCCTCTCTCTCTGTAGGGTGTTATCTCCTCTGCCCTCTCTGTAGGATGTTATTATCTCCTCTGCCCTCTCTCTCTGTAGGATGTTATTATCTCCTCTGCCCTCTCTCTCTGTAGGATGTTATTATCTCCTCTGCCCTCTCTCTGTGTAGGGTGTTATCTCCTCTGCCCTCTCTGTAGGATGTTATTGTCTCCTCTGCCCTCTCTCTCTGTAGGGTGTTATTATCTCCTCTGCCCTCTCTCCCTGTAGGGTGTCATTATCTTCTCTGCCCTCTCTCTCTTTGTAGGATGTTATTATCTCATCTGCCCTCTCTCTCTGTAGGATGTTATTATCTCCTCTGCCCTCTCTCTCTGTAGGGTGTTATCTCCTCTGCCCTCTCTGTAGGATGGTATTATCTCCTCTGCCCTCTCTCTCTGTAGGGTGTTATTATCTCCTCTGCCCTCTCTGTAGGATGTTATTATCTCCTCTGCCCTCTCTCTCTGTAGGATGTTATTATCTCCTCTGCCCTCTCTCTCTGTAGGATGTTATTATCTCCTCTGCCCTCTCTCTCTGTAGGGTGTTGTCTCCTCTGCCCTCTCTGTAGGATGTTATTATCTCCTCTGCCCTCTCTCTCTGTAGGGTGTTATTATCTCCTCTGCCCTCTCTCCCTGTAGGGTGTCATTATCTCCTCTGCCCTCTCTCTCTTTGTAGGATGTTATTATCTCATCTGCCCTCTCTCTCTGTAGGATGTTATTATCTCCTCTGCCCTCTCTCTCTGTAGGGTGTTATCTCCTCTGCCCTCTCTGTAGGATGGTATTATCTCCTCTGCCCTCTCTCTCTGTAGGGTGTTATTATCTCCTCTGCCCTCTCTCTCTGTAGGGTGTTATTATCTCCTCTGCCCTCTCTCTCTTTAGGGTGTCATTATCTCCTCTGCCCTCTCTCTCTTTGTAGGATGTTATTATCTCATCTGCCCTCTGTCTGTGTAGGTTGTTATTATCTCCTCTGCCCTCTGTCTCTGTAGTGTGTTATTATCTCTGCCCTCTGTCTCTGTAGTGTGTTATTATCTCCTCTGCCCTCTGTCTCTGTAGGGTGTTATTATCTCCTCTGCCCTCTGTCTCTGTAGGGTGATATTATCTCCTCTGCCCTCTCTCTCTTTGTAGGATGTTATTATCTCATCTGCCCTCTGTCTGTGTAGGGTGGTATTATCTCCTCTGCCCTCTGTCTCTGTAGTGTGTTATTATCTCCTCTGCCCTCTGTCTCTGTAGTGTGTTATTATCTCCTCTGACCTCTGTCTCTGTAGTGTGTTATTTTCTCCTCTGCCCTATGTCCCTGTAGGGTGTTATTATCTCATCTGCCCTCTCTCTCTGCAGGGTGATATTATCTCCTCTGCCCTCTCTCTCTGTAGGGTGTCATTATCCCCTCTGCCCTCTCTCTCTCTGTAGGATGTTATTATCTCCTCTGCCCTCTGTCTCTATAGGGTGTTATTATCTCCTCTAGCCTCTCTGTAGGGTGTTGTTATCTCCTCTGCCCTCTCTCTCTGTAGGATGTTATTATCTCCTCTGCCCTGTATGTAGGGTGTTATTATCTCCTCTGCCCTCTATCTCTGTAGGATGTTATTATCTCCTCTGCCCTCTCTCCTGTAGGATGGTATTATCTCCTCTGCCCTCTCTCTGTAGGATGTTATTATCTCCTCTGCCCTCTCTCTCTGTAGGGTGTTATCTCCTCTGCCCTCTCTGTAGGATGTTATTATCTCCTCTGCCCTCTCTCTCTGTAGGATGTTATTATCTCCTCTGCCCTCTCTCTCTGTAGGATGTTATAATCTCCTCTGCCCTCTCCCTCTGTAGGGTGTTATCTCCTCTGCCCTCTCTGTAGGGTGTTATTATCTCCTCTGCCCTTTGTCTCTGTAGTGTTTTATTATCTCCTCTGCCCTCTGTCTCTGTAGTGTGTTATTATCTCCTCTGCCCTCTGTCTCTGTAGGGTGTTATTATCTCCTCTAGCCTCTCTGTAGGGTGTTGTTATCTCCTCTGCCCTCTCTCTCTGTAGGGTGTTATTATCTCCTCTGCCCTTTATGTAGTGTGTTATTATCTCCTCTGCCCTCTCTCTCTCTGTAGGATGTTATTATCTCCTCTGCCCTCTATGTAGGGTGTTATTATCTCATCTGCCTTCTGTCTCTGTAGGGTGTTATTATCTCCTCTGCCCTCTATGTAGTGTGTTATTATCTCCTCTGCCCTCTCTCTCTGTAGGATGTTATTATCTCCTCTGCCCTCTATGTAGGGGTTTATTATCTCCTTTGCCTTCTGTCTCTGTAGGGTGTTATTATCTCCTCTGCCCTCTCTGTAGGGTGTTATTATCTCCTCTGCCCTCTCTCTCTGTAGGATGTTATTATCTCAACTGCCCTCTCTCTCTGTAGGATGTTATTATCTCCTCTGCCCTCTCTCTCTCTGTAGGATGTTATTATCTCCTCTGCCCTCACTGTAGGATGTTATTATCTCCTCTGCCCTCTCTCTCTGTAGGATGTTATTATCTCAACTGCCCTCTCTGTATGGTGTTATTATCTCCTCTGCTTTCTCTCTCTGTAGGGTGTTATTATCACCTCTGCCCTCTCTGTAGGGTGTTATTATCTCCTCTGCCCTCACTGTAGGATGTTATTATCTCCTCTGCCCTCTCTCTCTATAGGGTGTTATTATCTCCTCTGCCCTCTCTCTCTGTAGGGTGTTATTATCTCCTCTGCCCTCTCTCTCTGTAGGGTGTTATTATCTCCTCTGCCCCCTCTCTTTGTAGGGTGTTATTATCTCATCTGCCCTCTGTCTCTGTAGGATGTTATTATCCCATCTGCCCTCTCTGTAGGGTGGTATTATCTCCTCTGCCCTCTGTCTCTGTAGTGTGTTATTATCTCCTCTGCCCTCTGTCTCTGTAGTGTGTTATTATCTCCTCTGACCTCTGTCTCTGTAGTGTGTTATTTTCTCCTCTGCCCTATGTCCCTGTAGGGTGTTATTATCTCATCTGCCCTCTCTCTCTGCAGGGTGATATTATCTCCTCTGCCCTCTCTCTCTGTAGGGTGTCATTATCCCCTCTGCCCTCTCTCTCTCTGTAGGATGTTATTATCTCCTCTGCCCTCTGTCTCTATAGGGTGTTATTATCTCCTCTAGCCTCTCTGTAGGGTGTTGTTATCTCCTCTGCCCTCTCTCTCTGTAGGATGTTATTATCTCCTCTGCCCTGTATGTAGGGTGTTATTATCTCCTCTGCCCTCTATCTCTGTAGGATGTTATTATCTCCTCTGCCCTCTCTCCCTGTAGGATGGTATTATCTCCTCTGCCCTCTCTCTCTGTAGGATGTTATTATCTCCTCTGCCCTCTCTCTCTGTAGGGTGTTATCTCCTCTGCCCTCTCTGTAGGATGTTATTATCTCCTCTGCCCTCTCTCTCTGTAGGATGTTATTATCTCCTCTGCCCTCTCTCTCTGTAGGATGTTATAATCTCCTCTGCCCTCTCCCTCTGTAGGGTGTTATCTCCTCTGCCCTCTCTGTAGGGTGTTATTATCTCCTCTGCCCTTTGTCTCTGTAGTGTTTTATTATCTCCTCTGCCCTCTGTCTCTGTAGTGTGTTATTATCTCCTCTGCCCTCTGTCTCTGTAGGGTGTTATTATCTCCTCTAGCCTCTCTGTAGGGTGTTGTTATCTCCTCTGCCCTCTCTCTCTGTAGGGTGTTATTATCTCCTCTGCCCTTTATGTAGTGTGTTATTATCTCCTCTGCCCTCTCTCTCTCTGTAGGATGTTATTATCTCCTCTGCCCTCTATGTAGGGTGTTATTATCTCATCTGCCTTCTGTCTCTGTAGGGTGTTATTATCTCCTCTGCCCTCTATGTAGTGTGTTATTATCTCCTCTGCCCTCTCTCTCTGTAGGATGTTATTATCTCCTCTGCCCTCTATGTAGGGGTTTATTATCTCCTTTGCCTTCTGTCTCTGTAGGGTGTTATTATCTCCTCTGCCCTCTCTGTAGGGTGTTATTATCTCCTCTGCCCTCTCTCTCTGTAGGATGTTATTATCTCAACTGCCCTCTCTCTCTGTAGGATGTTATTATCTCCTCTGCCCTCTCTCTCTCTGTAGGATGTTATTATCTCCTCTGCCCTCACTGTAGGATGTTATTATCTCCTCTGCCCTCTCTCTCTGTAGGATGTTATTATCTCAACTGCCCTCTCTGTATGGTGTTATTATCTCCTCTGCTTTCTCTCTCTGTAGGGTGTTATTATCACCTCTGCCCTCTCTGTAGGGTGTTATTATCTCAACTGCCCTCTCTTTAGGGTGTTATTATCACCTATGCCCTCTCTCTCTGTAGGATGTTATTATCTCCTCTGCCCTCTCTCTCTCTGTAGGATGTATTATCTCCTCTGCCCTCACTGTAGGATGTTATTATCTCCTCTGCCCTCTCTCTCTATAGGGTGTTATTATCTCCTCTGCCCTCTCTCTCTGTAGGGTGTTATTATCTCCTCTGCCCTCTCTCTCTGTAGGGTGTTATTATCTCCTCTGCCCCCTCTCTTTGTAGGGTGTTATTATCTCATCTGCCCTCTGTCTCTGTAGGATGTTATTATCCCATCTGCCCTCTCTGTAGGGTGGTATTATCTCCTCTGCCCTCTGTCTCTGTGGAGTGTTATTATCTCCTCTGCCCTCTGTCTCTGTAGGGTGTTATTATCACCTCTGCCCTCTCTCTCTGTAGGGTGTTATTATCTCCTCTGCCCTCTTTGTAGGGTGTTATTATCTCCTCTGCCCTCTCTCTCTGTAGGATGTTATTATCTCCTCTGCCCTCTCTCTCTGTAGAATGTTATAATCTCCTCTGCCCTCTCCCTCTGTAGGGTGTTATCTCCTCTGCCCTCTCTGTAGGATGTTATTATCTCCTCTGCCTTCTCTGTAGGATGTTATTATCTCCTTTGCCCTCTCTGTAGGATGTTATTATCTCCTCTTCCCTCTCTCTCTACAGAGTGTTTTTATCTCCTCAGCCATCTCTCTCTGTAAGATGTTATTATCTCCTCTGCCCTCTCTGCAGGGTGCTATTGTCTCCTCTGTCCTCTCTATGGGGTGTTATTATCTCCTCTGCCCTGGCCTCTGTCTCTGTAGGGTGTTATTATCTCCTCTACCCTCTCTCTGAAGGATGTTATTATCTCCTCTGCCTACTCTTTTGGATGTTATTATCTCCTCTGCCCTCTCTCTCTGTATGGTGTTATCATCTCCTCTGCCCTCTCTCTCCGTAGGGTGTTATTATCTCCTCTGCCCTCTCAGTAGGGTGTTGTTATCTCCTCTGCCCTCTCTGTAGGGTGTTATTATCTCCTCTGCCTTCTTTGTAGGATGTTATTATCTCCTCTTCCCTCTCTCTTTACAGGGTGTCATTATCTCCTCAGCCATCTCTCTCTGTAAGATGTTATTATCTCCTCTGTCCTCTCTGTAGGGTGTTATTATCTCCTCTGCCCTCTGTCTCTATAGGGTGTTATTATCTCCTCTGCCCTCTTTCTCTGTAGGATTTTATTATCTCATCTGTCCTCTCTCTCTGTAGGGTGTTATTATCTCATCAGCCCTCTCTCTCTACAGGGTGTTATTATCTCCTCTGCCCTCTCTCTCTATAGGGTGTTATTATCTCATCTGCCCTCTCTCTCTCTCTGTAGGGTGTTATTTTCTACTCTGCCCTCTCTCTCTATAATGTGTTATTATCTCATCTGCCCTCTCTCTCTCTCTCTGTAGGGTGTTATTATCTACTCTGCCCTCTCTCTCTCTCTGTAGGGTGTTATTATCTCGTCTGCCCTCTCTCTCTATAGGGTGTTATTATCTCCTCTGCCCTCTCTCTCTCTGTAGGGTGTTATTATCTCATCTGCCCTCTCTCTCTCTGTAGGGTGTTATTATCTCATCTGCCCTCTCTCTCTATAGGGTGTTATTATCTCCTCTGCCCTCTATCTCTGTAGGGTGTTATTATCTCATCTGCCCTCTCTCTCTCTGTAGGGTGTTATTATCTCCTCTGCCCTCTCTCTCTATAGGGTGTTATTATCTCATCTGCCCTCTCTCTCTCTCTGTAGGGTGTTATTATCTACTCTGCCCTCTCTCTCTCTCTGTAGGGTGTTATTATCTCATCTGCCCTCTCTCTCTCTGTAGGGTGTTATTATCTACTCTGCCCTCTCTCTCTCTCTGTAGGATGTTATTATCTCCTCTGCCTTCTCTGTAGGATGTTATTATCTCCTTTGCCCTCTCTGTAGGATGTTATTATCTCCTCTTCCCTCTCTCTCTACAGAGTGTTTTTATCTCCTCAGCCATCTCTCTCTGTAAGATGTTATTATCTCCTCTGCCCTCTCTGCAGGGTGCTATTGTCTCCTCTGTCCTCTCTGTGGGGTGTTATTATCTCCTCTGCCCTGCCCTCTGTCTCTGTAGGGTGTTATTATCTCCTCTACCCTCTCTCTGAAGGATGTTATTATCTCCTCTGCCTACTCTTTTGGATGTTATTATCTCCTCTGCCCTCTCTCTCTGTATGGTGTTATCATCTCCTCTGCCCTCTCTCTCCGTAGGGTGTTATTATCTCCTCTGCCCTCTCAGTAGGGTGTTGTTATCTCCTCTGCCCTCTCTGTAGGGTGTTATTATCTCCTCTGCCTTCTTTGTAGGATGTTATTATCTCCTCTTCCCTCTCTCTCTACAGGGTGTCATTATCTCCTCAGCCATCTCTCTCTGTAAGATGTTATTATCTCCTCTGTCCTCTCTGTAGGGTGTTATTATCTCCTCTGCCCTCTTTCTCTGTAGGATGTTATTATCTCATCAGCCCTCTCTCTCTACAGGGTGTTATTATCTCATCAGCCCTCTCTCTCTATAGGGTGTTATTATCTCATCTGCCCTCTCTCTCTCTGTAGTGTGTTATTATCTCCTCTGCCCTCTCTCTCTATAGGGTGTTATTATCTCATCTGCCCTCTCTCTCTCTGTAGGGTGTTATTATCTCCTCTGCCCTCTCTCTCTATAGGGTGTTATTATCTCATCTGCCCTCTCTCTCTATAGGGTGTTATTATCTCCTCTGCCCTCTCTCTCTCTGTAGGGTGTTATTATCTCATCTGCCCTCTCTCTCTCTGTAGGGTGTTATTATCTCCTCTGCCCTCTCAGTAGGGTGTTGTTATCTCCTCTGCCCTCTCTGTAGGGTGTTATTATCTCCTCTGCCTTCTTTGTAGGATGTTATTATCTCCTCTTCCCTCTCTCTTTACAGGGTGTCATTATCTCCTCAGCCATCTCTCTCTGTAAGATGTTATTATCTCCTCTGTCCTCTCTGTAGGGGGCGGCAGGTAGCCTAGTGGTTAGAGCGTTGGACTTGTAACCGGAGGGTTGCAAGTTCGAATCCCCGAGCTGACAAGGGAAAAAATCTGTCGTTCTGCCCCTGAACAAGGCAGTTAACCCACTGTTCCCAGGCGCCGAAGACGTGGAAGTCGATTAAGGCAGCCCCCCGCACCTCTCTGATTCAGAGGGGTTGGGTTAAATGCGGAAGACACATTTCGGTTGAAGGCATTTGGTTGTACAACTGACTAATAATGGTGACTTTGACTTTGACTATTATCTCATCTGCCCTCTCTCTCTCTGTAGGGTGTTATTATCTCCTCTGCCCTATCTGTAGGTTGTTATTATCTCCTCTGCCCTCTCTGTAGGGTGTTATTATCTCCTCTGCCCTCTATGTAGGGTGTTATTATCTCCTCTGCCCTCTCTGTAGGGTGTTATTATCTCCTCTGCCCTCTGTCTCTGTAGGGTGTTATTATCTCCTCTGCCCTCTCTGTAGGGTGTTTTTATCTCCTCTGCCCTCTGTCTCTTTAGGGTGTTATTATCTCCTCTGCCCTCTCTGTAGGGTGTTATTATCTCCTCTGCCCTCTGTCTCTGTAGGGTGGTATTATCTCCTCTGCCCTCTCTGTATGGTGTTATTATCTCCTCTGCCCTCTGTCTCTGTAGGGTGGTATTATCTCCTCTGCCCTCTCTGTATGGTGTTATTATCTCCTCTGCCCTCTGTCTCTGTAGGGTGTTATTATCTCCTCTGCCCTCTGTCTCTGTAGGGTGTTATTATCTCCTCTGCCCTCTCTGTAGGGTGTTATTATCTCCTCTGCCCTCTGTCTCTGTAGGGTGGTATTATCTCCTCTGCCCTCTCTCTCTATAGGGTGTTATTATCTCCTCTGCCCTCTGTCTCTGTAGGGTGTTATTATCTCATCTGCCCTCTCTGTAGGGTGTTATTATCTCCTCTGCCCTCTGTCTCTGTAGGGTGTTATTATCTCATCTGCCCTCTCTGTAGGGTGGTATTATCTCCTCTGCCCTCTCTGTATGGTGTTATTATCTCCTCTGCCCTCTGTCTCTGTAGGGTGTTATTATCTCCTCTGCCCTCTCTGTGGGGTGTTATTATCTCCTCTGCCCTCTCTGTAGGGTGTTATTATCTCCTCTGCCCTCTGTCTCTGTAGGGTGTTATTATCTCCTCTGCCCTCTCTGTAGGGTGTTATTATCTCCTCTGCCCTCTCTGTAGGGTGTTATTATCTCCTCTGCCCTCTGTCTCTGTAGGGTGTTATTATCTCCTCTGCCCTCTGTCTCTGTATCGTGTTATTATCTCCTCTGCCCTCTCTGTAGGTTGTTATTATCTCCTCTGCCCTCTGTCTCTGTAGGGTGTTATTATCTCCTCTGCCCACTCTGTAGGGTGTTATTATCTCCTCTGCCCTCTCTCTCTGTAGGGTGTTATTATCTCCTCTGCCCTCTCTCTCTGTAGGGTGTTATTATCTCCTCTGCCCACTCTGTAGGGTGTTATTATCTCCTCTGCCCTCTCTCTCTGTAGGGTGTTATTCTCTCCTCTGCCCTCTCTGTAGGGTGTTATTATCTCCTCTGCCCTCTCTGTAGGGTGTTATTATCTCCTCTGCCCTCTCTGTAGGGTGTTATTATTTCCTCTCTCCTTCCTCTCTTCTGAAAATATGTAATCTGCTGTAGAATGAGTGGGTGTTTAGTTGTTGTTGTGGGTTGTGTGTTTGTGGCATGTGTGTTTGGTTTTACTATCCTTGTGGGCACCAGAAGTCCTGACAAGGATAGTAAAACAAGGAAAACTCGTACAAGTGTGTCCATTTTGGCGGTCCACACAAAGAAAAAGGCTGTATTAGGCTTAGGGGTTAGGTTTAGGGTCAGGGTTATAACTAGGGTAGGGGATTAGTGTTAAGGTTAGGGTTAGTGTTACAATTAGAGTCAGGGTTATAACTAGGGTAGGGGATTAGTGTTAAGGTTAGGGTTAGTGTTACAATTAGAGTCAGGGTTACAACTGGGTAGGGGATTAGTGTTAAGGTTAGGGTTAGTGTTACAATTAGAGTCAGGGTTATAACTAGGGTAGGGGCTTAGTGTTAAGGTTAGGGTTAGTGTTACAATTAGAGTCAGGGTTATAACTGGGGTAGGGGGTTAGGGTTAAGATTAGAGTTAGGTAAAATGGGATTTTGAATGTGTGTGTGTGTGTGTGTGTGTGTGTGTGTGTGTGTGTGTGTGTGTGTGTGTGTGTGTGTGTGTGTGTGTGTGCGCGCGCGTGCGTGCGTGCGTGCGTGTGTGCGTGCGTGCGTGTGTGTGTGTGCGTGCGTGTGGGGCTCCATGAAAACCAATCATTCTTGATAGACCCATATCACCGTATCAACCATCATGTACATGTAGAAATGGGCTGTTTTGTGCCCTTTCATTTGAGCACATTTAACCCTCGTTCAGGTCATTGAGTTAACAGTTCATTTGGATTTGATGCTCATTATATTCCCTGTCAGATATTAAATGTGTTTGTAAGGTTTGTATTTAATCTAACAGTCTATCTTCTCTCCTCCTAGCATACAATTTACAACCTTCAGACTACAGAACATTGTGTATGAATTGTAAAGTACATGTGTTTTGTTTCAATTATGTTTTTTCCTTCCAGTGGTAGTGAGTCAGAGATCTAGGAAGTTTAAGTCAGAAATCATGACGTATTTATTGTACCTTGTTGGTTACATTAAACTAGTGACGTCGTTACTGTACCTGTGAAGCCGCATGACTCAGTAAGGAACACGCTTCCATACCGATTATAATTTTCACAGTAAAAAAGGAAAAAAAGAAAGATTAACATGAAATACAAATGGAGCATTTATTTCTGATGTCCTGTTCTACTACACTAATGTCTGTGACACCAAATACAATAGATCCTACTGATCTGTGACACATCAGCAATCCATCTAATCTGGCCAATAAAACGATAGATCACAGTGAAGTGTTGTGGAACGTTGACGTTCCCACGGTGATATCTACCCCGTTGTCATGGGAGCATGATGTGAATCATCAAAATAGGCAACCGATAACGTTGACACGACTAATGTGTTTTCTTATTTCTCCTGTCTTCCTGCTTTCCTTCCCTTCTTGTCTTTTCCATTTCCTTTGTATCGGTGCTCTTATGAAAGTGTCTCGTGTGGCTCTTAGTGCTCCGGAAATGTTATTTTCTATTTCTCTCTCTCTCGTTCTCTCTTGCTTTTTCACCCCATGCCTTCCCTCCTCCTCCTCATTCTACTTCTGCTCTTGTATTAAATAAGTGTCTGTGTGGGGGAGTGTGGCTTTGTAAATCATGTTTTAGCCAAGGCCTCCCAGATACCAGCTAGATAGATGAAGAAACCCATAAATAAAGAGATACCATGTAAACACTATATTCCTTTACCAAAACAGGGTCATGAATACATTGAGCTGAATTAAACCAATGCTAATCTCTGGTCTAGAGCATTACGGATTGGTTGTCTGTCTGTAGACACAATGAATCTCACTACTCTGTATAGCAATACACATGCAAATACAAGGACAGGAGTGTGTGGGGAGTTGGAGTGTGTGTGTGTGTATGATTTTGTATGTGTGTGATTGTGTGTATGCGTGTGTTTGTGATTGTGTGTGCGTGTGTGTGTGATTGTGTGTGTTTGTGTGATTGTGTGTGTGTGTGTGTGTGTGTGTGTGTGCTCCAGCAGATTAAGTAGATTCAGACTGTCTATGCAGAAGGATGTTGTCTCTGATTAGTCCTTCTTGAGGATTCTGAATTTTGGCTCTTTGTCGCCATGGCAACCTGAATACAACCCAATGGCTCGCTCTCTCTCTCTCTTTCTCCCTCCCTCCCTCTCTCTCTCTCTCTCTCTCTCTCTCTCTCTCTCTCTCTCTCTCTCTCTCTCTGTTTTGCTCTCTCTCTCTCTCTCTCTCTCTCTCTCTCTGTTCTTAAATAAAATAAAATCAAACTTTATTTGTCACATGCCCCGAATACAACTGGTGTAGACCTTACCGTGAAATGCTGAATACAAGCCCTTAACCAACAATGCAGTTCAAGAGACTGAGGTAAACAGACACAGAGAATGAGGGAGATAGAGAGAGAGAGGGAGAGACAAAATTAGAGAGTGTGAGAGAAACTTTCTTGTCTACTAGTACTAAATACCAAGGCAGTAATTCAGAGCCTCTTCCAAGCTGTCACACACAGGGCCCTTTCCTTCCTCTATGCATGTAGAGGTATTTTATCTCTCAGCTGCTGTACTGTAGGGCCGACCCAGCTCTGAATCAGAACCTCATTCTGAAAAACAGAACTGAAACAAGGGAGGGACATTTCATCCGCCATGGTTTGACTAGACACAGTATAACACATACAGTAGCCTTGCTGTGTACTAGACCAACTTAGCTTAGTCCATAAAACACACAGGCCTACTGTTAGCCTGCATGTGGAACAACTAAGCTTAGTCCGTTAGCTCATCCATTTACTAGACAATATAATATCCTCTTTCATATTCTGTACTGTATTCTACTATATACATGTAGTATATCCTGTTTCATATACTGTTATGTATTATACTATATGTAGTATATCCTGTTTCATATACTGTACTGTATTATAATATGTTCATGTAGTATATCCTGTTTCATATACTGAACTTTATTCTACTATATGTAGTATATCCTGTTTCATATACCATACTGTATTATACTAAATACATGTAGTATATCCTGTTTCACATACTGTACGTACAGTACATACAACATGTACAGTGAGCAGATAAACATAGCATAGTCTATTAGCTCATCACTGTCAACAGTGATTAGCATAACCAGTGTTTATTAGGTGTGTCAGGTATGTTGTCAGAACAGATCAGGCTCTTTATTTGGAAGCAAACTGGCCTTCTGGGGGCCAAAACAAGACACAAATTGGATTATAAAGCTGTAGTTAGATTCACCCGAGGAGAATTCTAATGTACTGTACAACATCCAGCTGCATCGCCAACCCAAGTACTCTTGACTGGTGACAGAGTCTCCTTTGCCCCCGACGTGATGACTTAGCATTTATCTGGTTTTCAATGGAAGTCAAATCATGACAAAATGACATAGTCCAATCTTTTTCTATCCACACTGGGTTGTTGACTTGGTGTGCTTCCGAAATGGCATCCTTTTTTCCATATATAGTGCACTATTTCTGTCCAGAGCCCCTGGCCAAAAGTAGTGCACTATATAGTAAATAGAGAGCCATTGTGGACAGAGCCCTAGACTTAATCCCAGCATACAGTAGCTGGTACCTGGGAGGTGTCTGTGTGTGTCTGTGGTGTTTCACCCACTGCTTTCTGTCTGAGTGTTTGAGATTAACCCCTTGCTGCTCTGGGAGGAGAGAGAGGACGGCAATGTGAATGTGTTAATGGTGAACAACTCTTCCAGACATACGAGACACCGGGGCCAAACCGGTGATGGTGTACATCCACGGGGGATCCTACATGGAGGGGACCGGGAATATGATCGACGGGAGCGTCCTGGCCAGCTACGGGAACGTCATCGTGATCACCCTGAACTACCGCGTCGGAGTACTAGGTAAGACTCGTCTTTGGTCATCTTCTCCACCACAACTCTGCTGATATTTTCTACACTCTGTTTCTCTGTGACAGAGGAGGCTGGTGGGAGGAGCTATAGGAGGACGGGCTCATTGTAATGGTTGGAATGGAATGATGGAACGGAGTCAAACACGTCATACACATGAAAACTACATGTTTGACTCCATTTACTCCATTCCAGCCATTACAATGAGCCCGTCCTCCTATAGCTCCTCCCACCAGCCTCCTCTGCTAGGCCAGATATGTATGTTATTGACATGCGTACGTTAACATGTAAAGGTGTTTGCTTGATGCTGTATACCTGATGTTGGATACCATGCTTGCTGCTGTTATACAGAGGAGTAATTATTGGGTGCACTGTGAGTGTTTTTCTGTTGCTGGGTTAGGAATAAATGAAGAAATTATTGTAATGAGAGTGGAAAAAAAGACTTGATGGGATGGGCGTGATACCAGAGAGGATTTAGAGAGACGGGATGACTGTGTGAGAGAGGGAGAGAGCAGGGAGGAGAGAGAGAGAGAGTGAACTAAAGAGCTGGATTGGCTGAGCAATAGAGGAGAAACAAGACTGGTACAGAGAGTTTTAGAGAGAGGAGAGAGAGAGTAAATGAGGCAAGAGAGAGAGAGAAGCAGAGAGAGAGAAGCAGAGAGAAGAGAGAGTAAATGAGGCAAGAGAGAGAGAGAAGCAGAGAGAGAGCGAAGCAGAGAGAGAGAGAGAGAAGCAAGGAGAAAGAGGCAGAGAAGGAGAGAGAAGCAGAGACAGAGAGAATCAGAGCTGGGGCTAAGGGGCTGAGCTGAGAGGCTGTTGGGAGGGCATTGACTCACAGCTGAATCTCCTCTCACAGACACAGCTCCATGGAAACGACTGCAACGAGCAGCAATACAAAATGGGGTTTGTTAGCCAACACACTACCAGAGCTCTCTCTCTCCCCCTCTCTATATACACACACACTGTCGATATCCTTCTCTCCTTCTGTTTTCATTGGGATCCTCTGCTGTAACATTCTTCCACCTCTTATAAATTGTGACTGGAAAATCATATTGGGGGTTTTGTATTGGTAGATAGATAATGCTGTTTCCACAGAAGCAGCGTTATTGTTGTGCTCAGTTGACTCCCCAGTGTTTCTTTCAGTACAGAGCTGAGGAGAAATAGATTGTTTGATATTGAGCAGAAGTGCATAGCTAAATAACAGAGGTGCTACTACATTCAATTGGAGGCCTAGTGTTGAGGTGAGAGAGTTCTATTGAGTCAGTCATCAGGACTGTGTTGCCTGATTGTTCTTTGTTCTACTGAGTCAGTCATCGGGACTGTGTTGCCTGAGTGTTCTCTGTTCTACTTAGTCAGTCATCAGGACTGTGTTGCCTGAGTGTTCTCTGTTCTATTGAGTCAGTCATCAGGACTGTGTTGCCTGAGTGTTCTCAGTTCTATTGAGTCAGTCATCAGGACTGCGTTGCCTGAGTGTTCTCTGTTCTATTGAGAGAGTCATCAGGACTGCGTTGCCTGAGTGTTCTCTGTTCTATTGAGAGAGTCATCAGGACTGCGTTGCCTGAGTGTTCTCTGTTCTATTGAGTCAGTCATCAGGACTGTGTTGCCTGAGTGTTCTCTGTTCTACTGAGTCAGTCATCAGGACTGTGTTGCCTGAGTGTTCTCTGTTCTATTGAGTCAGTTTATTTTACCAAGTGAATTGACTGAGAACACATTCTCATTTACAGCAACAACCTGGGGAATAGTTACAGGGGATGAATGAGCCAATTGTAAGCTGGGGATGATTAGGTGACCATGATGGTATGAGGGACAGCTTGGGAATTAGCCAGGACACCGGGGTTAACACCCCTACTCTTACAATAAGTGCCATGGGATCTTTAATGACCTCAGAGAGCCAGGACACCCGTTTAACATCCCATCCAAAAGACAGCACCCTACACAGGGCAATGTCCCCAATCACTGCCCTGGGGCATTGGGATATTATTTTTAGACCTGAGGAAAGAGTGCCTCCTACTGCCCCTGCAACACCACTTCCAGCAGCATCTGGTCTCCCATCCAGGGACTGACCAGGACCAACCCTGCTTTGCTTCAGAAGTAAGCCAGCAGTGGGATGCAGGGTGGTATGCTGCTGGCTTGCAGTCATCAGGACTGTGTTGCCTGAGTGTTCTCTGTTCTACTGAGTCAGTCATCAGGACTGTGTTGCCTGAGTGTTCTCTGTTCTACTTAGTCAGTCATCAGGACTGTGTTGCCTGAGTGTTCTTTGTTCTACTGAGTCAGTCATCAGGACTGTGTTGCCTGATTGTTCTTTGTTCTACTGAGTCAGTCATCAGGACTGTGTTGCCTGAGTGTTCTCTGTTCTACTGAGTCAGTCATCAGGACTGTGTTGCCTGATTGTTCTTTGTTCTACTGAGTCAGTCATCAGGAATGTGTTGCCTGATTGTTCTTTGTTCTACTGAGTCAGTCATCAGGACTGTGTTGCCTGAGTGTTCTCTGTCCGTGAGGTGCAGTACAGTACAGGGCAGTAAGGTGCAGTACAGTACAGGGCAGTAAGGTGCAGTACAGTACAGGGCAGTAAGGTGCAGTACAGTAAGGTACAGTAAGGTACAGTACAGTAAGGTACAGTAAGGTACAGTAAGGTGCAGTACAGTAAGGTGCAGTACAGTATGGTACAGCACAGTAAGGTACAGTAAGGTACAGTAGAGTAAGGTACAGTACAGTAAGGTAAAGTACAGTACAGTAAGGTACAGTACAGTACAGTACAGTAAGGTAAAGTACAGTACAGTAAGGTACAGTTCAGCAAGGTACAGTACAGTACAGTACAGTAAGGTAAAGTACAGTACAGTAAGGTACAGTTCAGCAAGGTACAGTACAGTACAGTAAGGTACAGTACAGTAAGGTGCAGTACAGTACAGTAAGGTGCAGTACAGTAAGGTGCAGTACAGTACAGTACAGTAAGGTGCAGTACAGTACAGTAAGGTGCAGTACAGTACAGTAAGGTACAGTTCAGCAAGGTACAGTACTGTGCAGTAAGGTACAGTACAGTAAGGTTCAGCACAGTACAGTAAGGTGCAGTATAGTACAGCACAGTACAGTACAGTAAGGTGCAGTACAGTACAGTAAGGTGCAGTATAGTACAGCACAGTACAGTACAGTAAGGTTCAGCACAGTACAGTAAGGTGCAGTATAGTACAGCACAGTACAGTACAGTAAGGTGCAGTACAGTAAGGTGCAGTACAGTAAGGTTCAGTACATTACAGTAAGGTGCAGTACAGGGCAGTAAGGTGCATTACAGGGCAGTAAGGTACAGTACAGTAAGGTTCAGTACAGTACAGTAAGGTGCAGTACAGGGCAGTAAGGTACAGTACAGTAAGGTACAGTACAGTAAGGTGCAGTACAGGGCAGTAAGGTGCAGTACAGGGCAGTAAGGTACAGTACAGTAAGGTACAGTACAGTGCAGTAAGGTGCAGTACAGTGAGGTACAGTACAATAAGGTACAGTACAGTAAGGTGCAGTACAGGGCAGTAAGGTGCAGTACAGTAAGGTACAGTACAATAAGGTACAGTACAGTAAGGTGCAGTACAGGGCAGTAAGGTACAGTACAGTACAGTAAGGTGCAGTACAGTACAGTAAGGTGCAGTACAGTGCAGTAAGGTACAGTACAGTAAGGTGCAGTACAGTACAGTAAGGTGCAATACATTACAGTAAGGTGCAGTACAGGGCAGTAAGGTACAGTACAGTAAGGTTCAGTACATTACAGTAAGGTGCAGTACAGGGCAGTAAGGTGCAGTACAGGGCAGTAAGGTACAGTACAGTACAGTAAGGTGCAGTACAGGGCAGTAAGGTGCAGTACAGGGCAGTAAGGTGCAGTACAGTACAGTAAGGTGCTGTACAGTACAGTAAGGTACAGTACAGTACAGTAAGGTAGGGTACAGTAGGGTACAGTACAGGGCAGTAAGATGCAGTACAGGACAGTAAGGTTTAATAGAGGGCAGAAAGGTGCAGTACAGTACAGTAAGGCTCAGTACAGGGCAGTAAGGTGCTGTACAGTACAGTAAGGTGCAGTACAGTACAGTAAGGTAGGGTACAGTAGGGTACAGTACAGGGCATTAAGGTGCAGTACAGGTCAGTAAGGTTTAATAGAGGGCAGTAAGGTGCAGTACAGGTCAGTAAGGTGCAGTACAGGGCAGTAAGGTACAGTACAGTACAGTAAGGTGCAGTACAGTACAGTAAGGTGCAGTACAGTAAGGTACAGTACAATAAGGTGCAGTACAGTACAGTAAGGTGCAGTACAGGGCAGTAAGGTACAGTACAGTACAGTAAGGTGCAGTACAGTACAGTAAGGTACAGTAAAGTAAGGTACAGTACAATAAGGTGCAGTACAGTACAGTAAGGTGCAGTACAGGGCAGTAAGGTTTAATAGAGGGCAGTAAGGTGCAGTACAGTACAGTAAGGTTCAGTACAGGGCAGTAAGGTGCAGTACATGTCAGTAAGGTGCAGTACAGGGCAGTAAGGTACAGTACAGTACAGTAAGGTGCAGTACAGTACAGTAAGGTGCAGTACAGTACAGTAAGGTACAGTACAGTAAGGTACAGTACAATAAGGTGCAGTACAGTAAGGTACAGTACAGTAGTGTACAGTACAGTACTCTAAGGTGCAGTACCGTACAGTTAGGTGCAGTACAGTAAGGTACAGTACAGTAGTGTACAGTACAGTACTCTAAGGTACAGTACTGTACAGTAAGGTGCAGTACAGTAAGGTGCAGTACAGTACAGTAAGGTAGGGTACAGTAGGATACAGTACAGTACACTAAGGTACAGTACTGTGCAGTAAGGTGCAAAACAGGGCAGTAGGGTACAGTACAATAAGATGCAGTACAGTACAGTAAGGTGCAGTACAGTAAGGTGCAGTACAGTAAGGTGCAGTATAGTACAGTAAGGTGCAGTACAGTAAGGTGCAGTACAGGGCAGTAAGGTGCAGTACAGTACAGTAAGGTGCAGTACAGTAAGGTGCAGTACAGTAAGGTGCAGTATAGTACAGTAAGGTGCAGTACAGTAAGGTGCAGTTCAGGGCAGTAAGGTGCAGTACAGTACAGTAAGGTTCAGTACAGTAAGGTTCAGTACAGTAAGGTGCAGTACAGTAAGGTGCAGTACAGTAAGGTGCAGTACAGTACAGTAAGGTACAGTACAGTAAGGTGCAGTACAGTAAGGTTCAGTACAGTAAGGTGCAGTACAGTAAGGTGCAGAACAGTAAGGTTCAGTACAGTAAGGTGCAGTACAGTACAGTAAGGTGCAGTACAGTAAGGTGCAGTACAGTAAGGTGCAGTACAGTACAGTAAGGTGCAGTACAGGGCAGTAAGGTACAGTTCAGGCCCATAAGGGCATGATTAAAACACGTTACGATATGGGCACCACCAAACTGCACTCTACTTGTGTGGAATGGAAACATACTGTAGTGTAGTGAATATAGGCAAGACGATGGAAACATACTGTAGTGTAGTGAATATAGGCAAGACGATGGAAACATACTGTAGTGTAGTGAATATAGGCAAGACGATGGAAACATACTGTAGTGTAGTGAATATAGGCAAGACGATGGAAACATACTGTAGTGTAGTGAATATAGGCAAGACGATGGAAACATACTGTAGTGTAGTGAATATAGGCAAGACGATGGAAACATACTGTAGTGTAGTGAATATAGGCAAGACGATGGCTTCATTACTAAAGTCTTAGATCTTAGAAACGTCATCTGAAAAGTACCATGGAGCTCTCCCAAAGGTTTGGTTGGTGCCTAAAACCAGTGAATCCTGATAAGAAACAAATGTGATTGGTCCACACTCAAAAATATGTTGCATAAAACGTATTTCATTTTAAAATTTAGACATTAGAATATATTGGAGGACAACCAGACCATCACTACAAGTACAGTAAGGTACAGTACAGTACAATAAGGTACAGTACAATAAGGTACAGTACAGTAAGGTGCAGTACAGTAAGGTACAGTACAGGAAGGTGCAGTACAGTAAGGTACAGTACAGGAAGGTGCAGTACAGTAAGGTACAGTACAGGAAGGTGCAGTACAGTACATGGTCTCTCTTGTAAAATAGGTTGTATCTCCATGAGACTAACCAGGGTAAATGAAGGTTCGATACAAATATAAGTAAGAAATCAAGTTCTACATCCTGGTCATGTCCTCTCCTCTAACAGTCGGCTGAGAACAGGAGTCCTGACCTTGGATTTTGGCAGGAGTCTGAGCCTTTGTTAATTTTTTATGCATTTAGAAACAGTAATTAAGTCTTTCCCTATGGGAGGGGGAAATTGACATGCTCTGGAGAGCCAATGACTAATTATATGAGTAAAGAGCAGTGATACAAGATACTCCCCTCTGACTGCCACTCATTACACACCATTAAAGAGACACAACAACCTAGGATTAAAGAACCACACACACACACACACGCAGGGACACACATAAGGACACATGTACACACATGCTTAGAGATACACACACACAGACAGTCAGGGTCACACAGGAATCAATGGGCTGGGGGAGGAAACAAGATGGTAATTTTGTAAATAAACGACATCTTTATCCATACTGGACAACCATGGCCAAATACATAATTCAGTTTGTGTTTGTATTTATTATGGATCCCCATTAGTTCCTGCCAAGGCAGAAGCTACTCATCCTGGGGTTTATTGTGGATCCCCATTAGTTCCTGCCAAGGCAGAAGCTACTCTTCCTGTGGTTTTTAATGGATGCCCATTAGTTCCTGTCAAGGCAGCAGCTACACTTCCTGAGGTTTATTATGGATCCCCATTAGTTCCTACCAAGGCAGCAGCTACACTTCCTGAGGTTTATTATGGATCCTCATTAGTTCCTACCAAGGCAGCAGCTACACTTCCTGGGGTTTATTATGGATCCCCATTAGTTCCTGCCAAGGCAGCAGCTACACTTCCTGAGGTTTATTATGGATCCCCATTAGTTCCTACCAAGGCAGCAGCTACACTTCCTGGGGTTTATTATGGATCCCCATTAGTTCCTGCCAAGGCAGCAGCTACACTTCCTGAGGTTTATTATGGATCCCTGTTAGTTCCTGCAAATGCAGAAGCTACTCTTCCTGGGGTTTATTATGGATCCCCATTAGTTCCTGCCAAGGCAGCAGCTACTCTTCCTGGGGTTTATTATGGATCCTCATTAGTTCCTGTCAAGGCAGCAGCTACTATTGCTGGGGTTTATTATGGATCCTCATTAGTTCCTGTCAAGGCAGCAGCTACTCTTCCTGGGGTTTATTATGGATCCCCATTAGTTCCTGCCAAGGCAGCAGCTACTATTGCTGGGGTTTATTATGGATCCCCATTAGTTCCTGTCAAGGCAGCAGCTACTCATCCTGGGGTTTATTATGGATCCCCATTAGTTCCTGCCAAGGCAGCAGCTACTATTGCTGGGGTTTATTATGGATCCTCATTAGTTCCTGTCAAGGCAGCAGCTACTCTTCCTGGGGTTTATTATGGATCCCCATTAGTTCCTGCCAAGGCAGCAGCTACTCTTCCTGGGGTTTATTATGGATCCTCATTAGTTCCTGTCAAGGCAGCAGCTACTCTTCCTGGGGTTTATTATGGATCCCCATTAGTTCCTGCCAAGGCAGCAGCTACTATTGCTGGGGTTTATTATGGATCCTCATTAGTTCCTGTCAAGGCAGCAGCTACTCATCCTGGGGTTTATTATGGATCCCCATTAGTTCCTGCCAAGGCAGCAGCTACTCATCCTGGGGTTTATTATGGATCTCCAATAGTTCCTGCCAAGGCAGAAGCTACTTTTCCTGGGGTCCAGCAAAATTAAGTAAGTTATACAATTTAAAACCATTACTATACATTCATTGCAGAACCCACAACACACTAAGTGTGTGCCTTCAGGCCCATACTCCACTACCACATATCTACAACACAAAATCCACGTGTACGTGTGTGTAAAGTGTGTATGTTGACTCTAGTGTGTAGCATTAGGACTGGATCACAGTGGTGTCCCCTCATTCGTGATTAAATATTATATCTGTAATTAACCTGTAATTAGTGATGGGGGAAAGATCTATCCACTAGAGCAAGGTAGTTCAACTCCGACCCCACGAGGTCCAGAGCCTTCTTGTTTTCTGTTCTACCTGATAATGAATTGCACAGACCTGGTGTCAAAGTTGACTTTGAGGGCACTAGAGCAGTGGTTCCCAAACTAGGGCCTAATATCGTCTTTGAGCTCCCTTAGATCATTGGAAAAAGCCTCACTTAGCCGTTGCACATGAATCATTCCCAGAGTGAATGACTAGGCCCACTACGTTATGAAACCACACACTATTACAGAGACTTTGATGTTACCGGCCGCAATTGATATGGTGAAAACAATGTGTGGGGAGGCAGAGGCACAGAAACTCACATCGATACCTTTGTCAGATAACACTGTTAATCAAATCATTTATGGTATTGCTAGCAGTCAAGAGAAGAATGTCTGCTATTCACAAGGACATATTGTTCTGCCTCATGGCACACGGGCTGTTCAGTGTGCTGCGTGGCTATACTGATGACAAACTGATTCCATGGGATCGAATGGTGGGCTTTTGTACAGATGGGGCTTCCATCTATTGTGGGACGGCGAGCAGGCCTCTACACTCTAGTTATGAATGAGTCTCCCTCTGCCATATGGACACGTTGTATAATACACCCACTGAGCTATGATGGATACGCCGAGAGCACCTGGCGGCAAAAGAGCTGAGCACCGAACTCAGAGATATACAGTACTGCAGCAGATAACTTGGATTGTAAACTACATCAAACCACATCCAGTGTGCGCACGTCTGTTCTCAAAACTGTGATATGGGATCAGAGATGACAATGTTCTATTTCACACAGAGGCTTGGTGGTTATCGAGGAGTGTTGGAAAGATTTTTCACATTGAGAGAGGAACTGTTGTGTCATTCACAATGGATGTAAAAAAAAAACTGACTTGGTTGACTTTCTGTGTAGAGAAAATGAAAAGAAAATGTGTCTCCTTCTCTATGTAACAGACATATTTGGGGAACTGAACGAACAACGCAAGCATGCAGGGGAAATACCAAAACATTCTACGGATGAGTGACCGAATCAGTGGATTCAGAGGAAAGAATTCTCATAAGAGAGATTCTTTCAAAAGCCAACCATGCCCTCTTCCCTCAGCTGTGCATGTTTCTAACAGAAAACTGCATCAGTAAGTGTCGAGTGATGACTGCTCACCTCCAATGCTTGGAAGAGCACTTTGGGACCTACTTCCCAATCCGTGTGACTGTGATCCTGGCTCAGTTGACATGCCGTTAAGTGAAATCGAGCAGCTGATCGAGCTGTCATGTGACTGAATGCATTCACAGGTCAATACGGAAGAGTTTTGGTTCCTGACTAAAAGAGAATAATACCCTGTTGTCTGCCTCCATCCATCTCTCTCTCTCTCTCTCTCCTATCATTCTTCTACCTTCTCTCTCTCGTTCAAAACAACTGGGAACTCGGAACTGGGAACTCAGTGTGTTCACGACAACTGGGAACTCGGAACTGGGAACTCAGTGTGTTCAAGACAACAGGGCACTCGGAACTGGGAACTCAGTGTGTTCAAGACAACAGGGCACTCGGAACTGGGAACTCAGTGTGTTCACGACAACTGGGAACTCGGAACTGGGAACTCAGTGTGTTCAAGACAACAGGGCACTCGGAACTGGGAACTCAGTGTGTTCACGACAACTGGGAACTCAGAACTGGGAACTCAGTGTGTTCAAGACAACTGGGAACTCGGAACTGGGAACTCAGTGTGTTCAAGACAACTGGGAACTTGGAACTGGGAACTCAGTGTGTTCAAAACAACTGGGAACTCAGAAAATAAATTGCTCAGGCCTCTTTCTAGAGCTCTGACTTTCCGACCTGAAGATCACTGGCGTCATGATTTGAATTCGTATTTTTTGGAGTTCCTAGTTGTCTTGAAAGAACCATAAAACTCATGGTGCCTTTCACCAGCTCATAAATGTGTGAAGCTGGATTCAGTCTCGTCGGCATTAAAACCAAATATCCATCCATGTTGGATGAGACAGCAGAGATGAGGTGCGCACTGTCGACCACGCCCCTTGACTTTGAGAAGCTCCGACACGACTTGCATCAAGCCACACCCATCTCATTAGTGGTGGTGAGATAAGATACATTATGTCACATTCATTTGCGTTTGAATGCCATCACAGCCCCACATTAACAGTATGTGAAGGTGAGTTGAGAAGGCAATCAGAAATACTGTTAGAATGTTTTTCAATTGACTGCCATAGTCTGTTAATTACATAATTCTTTTCACATAGTTGGGGTCGTGATAATGTTTTGATATCAACATGGGGTCGTGGGCCAGAAAGGTTTGGGAACCCCTGCAGTAATATAATTTTTTACTCCAAGTAACGTTTCTCTCATCTGTTGCTATGTAGTTAACGTTAGCTAGCACAAGTTGGCTGTACCTGCGCCAAAGCTCTGGTATTTCTCCTTCTCTGGCTTGTTCTCCATCTTCTTTTTAAATGGTGAGCCATCATGTTTTCAGCATTTTCATTTCTATGATTGATCAAAACTTGTTTTCTCTCTTGTCCCTCTGCAGCAGACATGGTGAGCAATATATTTGGAACATCAAATCGCAATAAAATCGCAGTATCGAATTACAATACATATAGAATTGTGATAATCGTGAGAATTGCAACACATATCGTATCGGCACATTAGTATCTTGATAATATCGTATAGTGAGGTCCCTGGCAATTCCCAGCCCTACCTGTAATAAATTATCCTACGTTGTTTCCACACCATACACATCTAAACAGGGAAAGAAAGGCATAGATATGAAACTTTTCCAAACAGAGCCCCAGGAGGGTAGCGGAGTCCTCACTTTGAAGACATAATTACTGTCACAGTATTGGAGGAGAGAGAGAAGAGAGAGGAGGGAGAGGAGCGGGAGGGATAATAGGAGAGAGAGGAGATAGATGGATGATAGGAGAGAGAGAGAGATGGATTATTGGAGAGAGAGAAGATAGAGGGATGATAGGAGAGAGGAGAGAGATGGATGATAGGAGAGAGAGAGAGAAGATAGAGGGATGAGAGGAGAGAGATGGATGATATGAGAGAGAGAGATAGAGGGATGATGGGAGAGAGAGAGATGGATAATAGGAGCGAGAGAAGATAGAGGGTTGATAGGAGAGAGAGAGAGAGGGAGGGATGATAGGAGAGAGAGAGATTAATGATAGGAGAGAGAGAAGGTAGAAGGATGATGAGAGAGAGAGAGAGAGAGAGAGAGAGAGAGAGAGAGAGAGAGAGAGATGGATGATAGGAGAGAGAGAAGGTAGAAGGATGAAAGGAGAGAGAGGCGAGAGATGGATGATATGAGAGAGGAGATAGAGGGATGATAGGAGAGAGAGGAGAAGAGGGATGGTAGGAGAGAGAGAAGATAGAGGGATAATATGAGAGAGGAGAAAGATGGATGATATGAGAGAGGAGAGAGATGGGTGATACAAGAGAGAGAAGAGAGAGGGATGATAGGAGAGAGAGAGATGGATTATTGGAGAGAGAGAATATAGAGGGATAATATGAGAGAGGAGAAAGATGGATGATAGGAGAGAGAGAAGATAGAGGGATGATAGGAGAGAGGAGAGAGATGGATGATAGGAGAGAGGGAGAGAAGATAGAGGGATGATAGGAGAGAGAGAGATGGATTATTGGAGAGAGAGAATATAGATGGATAATATGAGAGAGGAGAAAGATGGATGATAGGAGAGAGAGAAGATAGAGGGATGATAGGAGAGAGAGAGATGGATTATTGGAGAGAGAGAAGATAGAGGGATGATAGGAGAGAGGAGAGAGATGGATGATAGGAGAGAGAGAATATAGATGGATGATAGGAGAGAGGAGAAAGATGGATGATAGGAGAGAGAGAAGATAGAGGGATGATAGGAGAGAGAGAAGATAGAGGGATGATAGGAGAGAGAGAGATGGATTATTGGAGAGAGAGAAGATAGATGGATGATAGGAGAGAGGAGAGAGATGGATGATAGGAGAGAGAGAATATAGAGGGATGATAGGAGAGAGAGAGAGATGGATGATGGGAGAGAGAGAAGATAGATGGATGATAGGAGAGAGAGAGAGAGATGGATGATGGGAGAGAGAGAAGATAGAGGGATGATAGGAGAGAGAGAAGGTAGAAGGATGATAGGAGAGAGAGAGAAGATAGAGGGATGATAGGAGAGAGGAGAGAGATGGATGATATGAGAGAGAGAGATAGAGGGATGATAGGAGAGAGAGAGATGGATAATAGGAGAGAGAGAAGATAGAGGGTTGATAGGAGAGAGAGAGAGAGAGAGAGAGAGAGAGAGAGAGAGGGATGATAGGAGAGAGAGAGATTAATGATAGGAGAGAGAGTAGGTAGAAGGATGATAAGAGAGAGAGAGAGAGAGAGAGAGAGAGAGAGAGAGAGAGAGAGAGAGAGAGAGAGAGAGAGATGGATGATAGGAGAGAGAGAGAGAGATGGATGATAGGAGAGAGAGAAGGTAGAAGGATGATAGGCTAACTGCAGCCTGCCCTTTTCACCTTTTAAACGGATCATGCTTTGTTAATGCCAGTTCCATCTGGCTTCTCCACAGATAGACATGAACAAATACTAATAATTCCCTAGTGTACCACATTGTCTCCATTAAATTCAGACGGTTGTATTTGTCAGGAGTTGGTCATTATATGATTAATATATTTATTTGATTGCCCAAGAAGGGATGTGTTAGTGGGGTAGTGGAGGTGGAAACCTGTATTAGTGAGAGAAAGAGCTAAGAGCACCATCATTAGAGTTGTCTGGTCTGTTTTCTACTTTAAATTAATTATCTTGTCTCAATTATTCCCTCATCCCTTTAAGCTGTCTAATTAAAAGAGCGTTCATTTTTTCATTAATATTGTTTTATTTATTTATTTATAAATTTTCACTTGAAATTGTACGGCCACGGCTTTGAATCTAAATTAATTTTTGCAGCTGGCAGTATTCAAATGAAGGGAGTCCTGCTTCTATCCTTGAGGGGGAAAGAGATGGAACGTTACAATCAGCGTTACATCTTCTCCCTAGTTTCTCTTTTCTCGTCTGCTGGGAACAAAGTGTTTAACTCTTTAGTACTATGTAGCAAATATAGAGCATGTACAGTACCGGTCAAAAGTTTGGACACACCTACTCATTCAAGAGTTTTTCTTTATTTTTACTATTTTCTACATTGTATAATACTAGTGAAGACATCACAACTATAAAATAACGCATATGGAATCATGTAGTAACCAAAAAAGTGTTAAACAAATCCAAATCTATTTTATTATTTACATTCTTCAAAGTAGCCACCCTTTGCCTTGATGACAGCGTGAATTCATGGTATCAGAACTCAGGATAAGACCCAGATGCAGACACCTAGAGTCACAGATGTTTATTGACCCAAAACAGCAGGCAGACTCAGGGTCAGGACAGGCAGAGTTTTGTAAACGGGATACGGGAAGCTCAGAAGGGAGACGGGAAAACATGCTGGTAAGACCTGACAAGACACGACGAACTGGCAACAGACAAACAGAGAACACAGGTATAAATACACTGTGGATAATGAGGAAGATGGGCGACACCTGGAGGGGGGTGGAGACAAGCACAAAGACAGGGGAAACAGATCAGGGTGTGACAGAGTCAATGAGTACCTGGAGAGATTTTGACTGGTTCCCCCACAGCAGGATGACATGGAAAACGGTGCGAGTAAGGGGAGAGGAAAAGATATCCGTATGGCCCACCAGAGTACTCGCCTTTCTTGATGAGCCTGGGTTTTTAATGGACAGGTATCTACGAAATGTCCCATAGCTCAATAACATAGACAACTCTGGGTGTGTAGTCAGTGTAAGCGCTCAGTCAAGGTCAATCTAGCACAAAGACAGGTGAAACAGATCAGGGTGTGAAACATGGATGCCAAGGGAAGCCAGGCTTCCCCAAAATAATGGACCAACAAATAACAAAAATAATTTATCCTTCATCTCTGTGTTTCATAATTTCCCTTCAATTTGCAAGAGGGTAAATGTGTCTCACAGGAGAAAGCATCCGCGAGCGAAACAGCACCCCTCTGTCTCTCTAAGTGTAGGCCATCTATCTGACGCTGTCTGGTCTTAAACGACTATGACATTGCTGCCGCCCGTAGCATTGAAGTCAAGGAAAGACAGCAAGCATTTGGCCTCCCTTGACCAAAAAAAATGTATAGCTTGTATTTTGCATACGTCATTAACAGAACAACTTGAATTGTTGCATCTCGTTGTGTTGTTGTCCTCCTGTGGCTAGCTAGCTAAAATTGTCCCTTTCCTAAATTAGACATAGATGGCGATAGGGATTTTGGTTTTACTTAACTCTCCGTACTAGCCAATGATTACAGTATAACGGTGATTCTGATCCCACCATTAATTCCTACATTGTTGAACCCCTGGCCTGAGAGGATGGAAGTTCAATATGTAGCTAGATGTAGAAGGTTAATGTTAACTTGCTAACGTTGCCCATGAATGGACGTTCGGCTAGAGAGCAAGCCTTTTATCCAGATAGCCTAGGATAACAAAATCTAAAAGTGTGTACTGTATGAATGAGTGAAAGACCGTTTCATCAACATGACAGAGAGGAGGATGGCATTGGCGTTTCTCTAGTAGGGTGAAGTAGGGTGAATCAACATGTTATTTCTACTTGCACGAACACACACACACACACAAACAACACACACACAACACACACACACACACAAACAACACACACACAACACACACACACAAACAACACACACACAACACACACAACACACACACACACAGAGAAATCAGAACCATGGACAGCCACGTCATATTTAGCTTACGTTGAATGGACTAAATAGTTTTTGTTATCTTTTAGTTGTCACTGTATTAGACTAAGCAAAGGTGATTTGATGATGTTGAATTATTGAAGTTGAGCTGGAATAGTAGAGGCAGCTCCTGTTTTCTTTGCAATTATAAATATTCAACCTTAATTTAACTAGGCAAGTCAGTTAAGAACACATTCTTAGTTACAATGACGGCCTACCGGGGAGCAGTGGGTTAACTGCCTTGTTCAGGGGCAGAACGACAGATTTTTACTTTGTCATCTCTGGGATTCAATCCAGCAACCTTTTGGTTACTGGCCCAAAGCTCTATCCACTAGGCTACCTGCTTCACCGTTCCTCTCTGTCGTTCTAATATATAGCAGCTCAGGTCACAGTAGGATATAGCAGCTCAGGTCACAGTATGATATAGCAGCTCAGGTCACAGTAGGATATAGCAGCTCAGGTCACAGTAGGATATAGCAGCTCAGGTCACAGTAGGATATAGCAGCTCAGGTCACAGTAGGATATAGCAGCTCAGGTCACAGTAGGATATAGCAGCTCAGGTCACAGTAGGATATAGCAGCTCAGGTCACAGTATGATATAGCAGCTCAGGTCACAGTATGATATAGCAGCTCAGGTCACAGTAGGATATAGCAGCTCAGGTCACAGTAGGATATAGCAGCTCAGGTCACAGTAGGATATAGCAGCTCAGGTCACAGTAGGATATAGCAGCTCAGGTCACAGTAGGATATAGCAGCTCAGGTCACAGTAGGATATAGCAGCTCAGGTCACAGTAGGATATAGCAGCTCAGGTCACAGTAGAATATAGCAGCTCAGGTCACAGTATGATATAGCAGCTCAGGTCACAGTATGATATAGCAGCTCAGGTCACAGTAGGATATAGCAGCTCAGGTCACAGTAGGATATAGCAGCTCAGGTCACAGTATGATATAGCAGCTCAGGTCACAGTAGGATATAGCAGCTCAGGTCACAGTAGGATATAGCAGCTCAGGTCACGGTAGGATATAGCAGCTCAGGTCACAGTATGATATAGCAGCTCAGGTCACAGTAGGATATAGCAGCTCAGGTCACAGTAGGATATAGCAGCTCAGGTCACAGTATGATATAGCAGCTCAGGTCACAGTAGGATATAGCAGCTCAGGTCACAGTATGATATAGCAGCTCAGGTCACAGTATGATATAGCAGCTCAGGTCACAGTAGGATATAGCAGCTCAGGTCACAGTATGATATAGCAGCTCAGGTCACAGTAGGATATAGCAGCTCAGGTCACAGTAGGATATAGCAGCTCAGGTCACAGTAGGATATAGCAGCTCAGGTCACAGTAGGATATAGCAGCTCAGGTCACAGTAGGATATGGCAGCTCAGGTCACAGTAGGATATAGCAGCTCAGGTCACGGTATGTTATAGCAGCTCAGGTCACAGTATGATATAGCAGCTCAGGTCACAGTATGATATAGCAGCTCAGGTCACAGTAGGATATAGCAGCTCAGGTCACAGTAGGATATAGCAGCTCAGGTCACAGTAGGATATAGCAGCTCAGGTCACAGTAGGATATAGCAGCTCAGGTCACAGTAGGATATAGCAGCTCAGGTCACAGTATGATATAGCAGCTCAGGTCACAGTATGATATAGCAGCTCAGGTCACAGTAGGATATAGCAGCTCAGGTCACAGTAGGATATAGCAGCTCAGGTCACAGTATGATATAGCAGCTCAGGTCACAGTAGGATATAGCAGCTCAGGTCACAGTAGGATATAGCAGCTCAGGTCACAGTAGGATATAGCAGCTCAGGTCACAGTATGATATAGCAGCTCAGGTCACAGTAGGATATAGCAGCTCAGGTCACAGTAGGATATAGCAGCTCAGGTCACAGTATGATATAGCAGCTCAGGTCACAGTAGGATATAGCAGCTCAGGTCACAGTATGATATAGCAGCTCAGGTCACAGTATGATATAGCAGCTCAGGTCACAGTATGATATAGCAGCTCAGGTCACAGTAGGATATAGCAGCTCAGGTCACAGTAGGATATAGCAGCTCAGGTCACAGTAGGATATAGCAGCTCAGGTCACAGTATGATATAGCAGCTCAGGTCACAGTAGGATATAGCAGCTCAGGTCACAGTAGGATATAGCAGCTCAGGTCACAGTATGATATAGCAGCTCAGGTCACAGTAGGATATAGCAGCTCAGGTCACAGTATGATATAGCAGCTCAGGTCACAGTAGGATATAGCAGCTCAGGTCACAGTAGGATATAGCAGCTCAGGTCACAGTAGGATATAGCAGCTCAGGTCACAGTATGATATAGCAGCTCAGGTCACAGTATGATATAGCAGCTCAGGTCACAGTAGGATATAGCAGCTCAGGTCATTTCAGTAGACACTCTTAGAAAAAGGGTTCCAAAAGGGTTCTTTGGCTGTCCCCATAGGATAACCCTTTTTGGTTCCAGGTAAAACCCTTTTTGGTTCCATATTAAACCCTCTGTAGAAAGGGTTCTAACTGCAACCAAAAATGGTTCTTCAAACGATTCTCTTTAAGGTTCTAGATAGCACCTTTATTTCTAAGAGTGTACACTATGTTTTCTAAAGGCAGTGAAGGAACAGGAAGGCCATCCAGGTCATTTCAGGGTATGAACCAATAAGCTAAGGCAGCTCAGGTCATTTCAGTATACACTATGGTTTCCTTAAGGCAGCTCAGGACATTTCAGTATACACTATGGTTTCCTTAAGGCAGCTCAGGTCATTTCAGTATACACTATGGTTTCCTTAAGGCAGCTCAGGACATTTCAGTATACACTATGGTTTCCTTAAGGCAGCTCAGGTCATTTCAGTATACACTATGGTTACCTTAAGGTAGCTCAGGACATTTCAGCATACACTATGGTTTCCTTAAGGCAGCTCAGGTCATTTCAGTATACACTATGGTTTCCTTAAGGCAGCTCAGGACATTTCAGTATACACTATGGTTTCCTTAAGGCAGCTCAGGTCATTTCAGTATACACTATGGTTTCCTTAAGGCAGCTCAGGACATTTCAGTATACACTATGGTTTCCTTAAGGCAGCTCAGGACATTTCAGTATACACTATGGTTTCCTTAAGGCAGTGATGGACACTATGGTCTATGGTATAGTGTGTGTGTGTGTGTGTGTGTGTGTGTGTGTGTGTGTGTGTGTGTGTGTGTGTGTGTGTGTGTGTGTGTGTGTGTGTGTGTGTGTGTGTGTGTGTTGTGGTCTGATAGGCTTTAGTTAGTTGAGTAGTACCTCTCTGAACACGGCCTGGTTGAACCAGAGGTCACTGGGACTATCCAAGGCTGAAAGGGAATCTGAGATTATTCCAGCATGATCATGCTATTCTAATGCTAGTCTCCGATCCAGGTAATCTGGATGCATATTGTAGGTTGTGGTGTTTGAGGTGCTGTATGTGAATGTGGTTGGTTCATGGTATAGCTGATACAGGCCTTGTTATGCAGTGAGTGTAAGGATGTTAAACAACCACTCCTTGATTCTCAGATGGTCATGCTTTGTAAGGATATACACTAGAGCAATGGGTTTAGTAAACCACATTAGTAAACCACATTCCATTTTCTTTGCAAATGGTGCAAAGAAAGCAAATGACCAATTTGACAAATGTTTTAGATATATTTAGTCATTAGTTGGCTGGATGAAACATTAAGTTTTCCAGATATGTGGCCTTCCTTGGAAAGTTACACCACAGTTATCACTAAGTGGGTCATAACGCACAACTGAAAAGTTATCAGACAGCTTTATGTTTGCTCTTTTTAAGCCATTTACTCTCAACATTTAGCTAAAGTTATGCATGATTTACGTGCAAAATTCTTGATAATAGAAATTCTAAACAGAAAGTGAAAGGAAACCCAAGAATGAAAGATGGCACGAGTACTCTCTCCCATAATCCTTAGGAGGAGCGTAGACAGAGATGTACTTGTTTTCATTGGCATTGAGATGAATTCATCCAAATTAAGCAGAGAACAAAGACATGTATTCATCCTATTAACGTCAGGGAGTGAGGAATTGAAGTAATGGTTTTCATGCTCTAAGCAAGCTGCTGCCGCTTGCTGTTGGCGATGCTCGTTGTGCAATTCACCAAGCAGGATATAAAAACCTCTTCTGCAATTAGCTATGCTGTCTAGGACTTGTATCTCCCATGCCTCGACACTGGACAGCATCCTAAATGGCAAACAAGTGGTGCACTATATAGGGAATAGGGTTCCATTTGGGACATATATGATTTACTCCCCATTCCTGGCCAGTTGCAGTGTTTATGTCGAGGGTCAGCTGCATCCAGGACAGGTCACTTATAAACAACTGAAAGCACGGTATCTGGTTATTAACTCTTCAGTGATCTAGGGCCTCATTTATCAACCGTGCGTAAATTTCTCTCTAAATTCTGGCGTATGTGGAGATTCGTGCGCAACAAATTATTTGGATTTATCAAACTGGTGCACGCAACAGATACACACGTTTTCATGGATAAATCAAAGCCATACTATATTTGTGCGCTTGTGAACGAGCATTACAGCCCCGCCTGGAAAACAGCCTCCGTTAACCTTTTATGGTAACAAAAATGCCCTCATTTGCTGTGTGATTTGGAAACGTTGTAACTGGGCCATGAAAGTTTCTGAAGTGTAATGGCAAATCTGATCACATTTGTGTAGAGGTGCAGAATGTTTAAATGTTTTGCAGTGACTGACTTTTTCAAACAAAAAAACGCATGCCGCCAGTATAGTGACTAACGCTGGCCGTCGAAGATCGGTTGTCTGTTCGAACGATTTAAAAGTAAATGCTACAGCCCACACTTCTATGCAAAATACTAATTGTTGTTCAAGCCTACCCATACTGTCAAACATTTTAAATAGGCTACCGGTCTATTTACTTTTTGGCGTGGTTGGATATTGAACGAGCGATGGATAAATGGTAGCATGGTTGGATATTGAATGAGCGATGGATAAATGGTAGCCTATTATTTGTTGTGTAGCAGGGAAGGAAAAAGGAGAGACATGTCCAGTAATATAATGATGATGTAGGCCTATATAATAAAGACATGTCCAGTAATATAATGATGATGTAGGCCTATATAATAAAGACATGTCCAGTAATATAATGATGATGTAGGCCTATATAATAAAGACATGTCCAGTAATATAATGATGATGTAGGCCTATATAATAAAGACATGTCCAGTAATATAATGATGATGTAGGCCTATATAATAACGACATGTCCAGTAATATAATGATGATGTAGGCCTATATAATAAAGACATGTCCAGTAATATAATGATGATGTAGGCCTATATAATAACGACATGTCCAGTAATATAATGATTATGTAGGCCTATATAATAACGACATGTCCAGTAATATAATGATGATGTAGGCCTATATAATAAAGACATGTCCAGTAATATAATGATGATGTAGGCCTATATAATAAAGACATGTCCAGTAATATAATGATGATGTAGGCCTATATAATAAAGACATGTCCAGTAATATAATGATGATGTAGGCCTATATAATAAAGACATCTCCAGTAATATAATGATGATGTAGGCCTATATAATAAAGACATGTCCAGTAATATAATGATGATGTAGGCCTATATAATAAAGACATGTCCAGTAATATAATGATGATGTAGGCCTATATAATAACAACATGTCCAGTAATATAATGATGATGTAGGCCTATATAATAAAGACATGTCCAGTAATATAATGATGATGTAGGCCTATATAATAAAGACATGTCCAGTAATATAATCATGATGTAGGCCTATATAATAAAGACATCTCCAGTAATATAATGATGATGTAGGCCTATATAATAAAGACATGTCCAGTAATATAATGATGATGTAGGCCTATATAATAAAAACATGTCCAGTAATATAATGATGATGTAGGCCTATATAATAAAGACATGTCCAGTAATATAATCATGATGTAGGCCTATATAATAAAGACATGTCCAGTAATATAATGATGATGTAGGCCTATATAATAAAGACATGTCCAGTAATATAATCATGATGTAGGCCTATATAATAAAGACATGTCCAGTAATATAATGATGATGTAGGCCTATATAATAAAGACATGTCCAGTAATATAATGATGATGTAGGCCTATATAATAAAGACATGTCCAGTAATATAATGATGATGTAGGCCTATATAATAAAGACATGTCCAGTATTATAATGATGATGTAGGCCTATATAATAAAGACATCTCCAGTAATATAATCATGATGTAGGCCTATATAATAACGACATGTCCAGTAATATAATGATGATGTAGGCCTATATAATAAAGACATGTCCAGTAATATAATGATGATGTAGGCCTATATAATAAAGACATGTCCAGTAATATAATGATGATGTAGGCCTATATAATAACGACATGTCCAGTAATATAATGATGATGTAGGCCTATATAATAACGACATGTCCAGTAATATAATGATGATGTAGGCCTATATAATAAAGACATGTCCAGTAATATAATGATGATGTAGGCCTATATAATAAAGACATGTCCAGTAATATAATGATGATGTAGGCCTATATAATAAAGACATGTCCAGTAATATAATTATGGCAACATGCTGCTATGTGATCACCGACAGCAAATGCATCAGTTGTATCATTATGGCTACGTTTTAATGTTTTATTTATTAGCCGTCCATTATTATAATTCCTGTACGTCAAACACCTCCATTTCCCCCAAAATAACAATATTTGCTTACAATACAATTCTTCAACCACTAGAAGGTGTGTGTACCATTGGTCTGACATACACACACTTTCCCGTCAAGTAGCAAAATGGATAAATACCAACCTGTTTATCTGCCCGCTGATGAATGAGGCCCCTGGTCTCTAGGTGCTGTTTCCCCTCTGCCTGGACAGAGGTGCTGTTTCTATTCAACATTAAGGATCAGAAGCATTAAGGACAGCTCTCCGTCTGTATCAACAACAGGATGAAGCGATTATGGTATTTTTATGCTTACTCTTTTGGTCTTGTCGAGATTTATTTTTCTTATGGTAATCTAGTCTGGGTGAAATGTCTTCTTAACTGTTGGCTTGATTGGCTAAATTGGCCCTGCTACTCAAGGTTTTCCCACTACATTTTTGGTGACCCTGAGTGATCATGGAATTACAATTTAACCTTACACTATCCACTGCCCAGTTAGATCCAGATAGACGCTTGTGAAACAAGCATGTGTCTATGATATATAGAACATTACCTTCAGGACTGTAGGTAGCGATATCTCCTTTCAACCAGCAGAACACTTGTTGTTCCTTTGTGGCTCTCTATCTTGTGATGAAAAAATAGTAATTAGGGCCTTTGTTGAGCACAGAGAAACAGTGAACATGCTTTTAAAATACATCAAAGACCACGCAGGCTAACAATGGTTTGGTTTCATCTGGGTCAAGGGCTTCTGAAGCACCTAATTCAAAAGAGAAACATTTCATCAAAGATGGCTGCTCTTGGAAGTGGCGCTGAAATGGAGATGTGGCTCAGTGAAGGAAAAACATGGGCCTCTTAACATAATTTTTTCTAGACGAGAGCTTTGTTTTTGTTAGTAGTTTGACCTTCTCGTGTTCCATTACATGACAACGCTTTGAGGATGCTTATTGTCTTGTAGAGGGAAAGGGAAAACCTGGTCAGTTGCACAACTGAATGCATTCAACTGAAATGTGTCTTCCGCATTTAACCCAACACCTCTGAATCAGAGAGGTGCGGGGGGCTGCCTTAATCGACATCCACGTCTTCGGGGCCCGGGGAACAGTGGGTTAACTGCCTTGTTCAGGGGCAGAACGACAGATGTTTACCTTGTCAGCTCTGGGATTCGATCCAGCAACCTTTTAGTTACTGGCCCAACACTCCTAAATGGCACCCTCTTCTCTTTAAAGTGCACTACATTTAATCAGATGCCTGTATAGTGCACTACATTTAACCAGAGCCCTGTATAGTGCACTACGTTTAACCAGAGCCATGTATAGTACACTACATTAGACCAGAGGCCTGTATAGTACACTACATTAGACCAGAGGCCTGTATAGTGCACTACATTAGACCAGAGGCCTGTATAGTGCACTACATTAGACCAGAGGCCTGTATAGTACACTACATTAGACCAGAGGCCTGTATAGTGCACTACATTAGACCAGAGGCCTGTATAGTGCACTACATTAGACCAGAGGCCTGTATAGTGCACTACATTAGACCAGAGGCCTGTATAGTGCACTACATTAGACCAGAGCCCTGTATAGTGCACTACATTAGACCAGAGGCCTGTATAATGCACTACATTAGACCAGAGGCCTGTATAGTGCACTACATTAGACCAGAGGCCTGTATAGTGCACTACATTAGACCAGAGGCCTGTATAGTGCACTACATTAGACCAGAGCCTGTATAGTGCACTACATTAGACCAGAGGCCTGTATAGTGCACTACATTAGACCAGAGGCCTGTATAGTGCACTACATTAGACCAGAGCCCTGTATAGTGCACTACATTAGACCAGAGGCCTGTATAGTGCACTACATTAGACCAGAGGCCTGTATAGTGCACTACATTAGACCAGAGGCCTGTATAGTGCACTACATTAGACCAGAGCCCTGTATAGTGCACTACATTAGACCAGAGGCCTGTATAGTGCACTACATTAGACCAGAGCCCTGTATAGTGCACTACATTAGACCAGAGGCCTGTATAGTGCACTACATTAGACCAGAGCCCTGTATAGTGCACTACATTAGACCAGAGCCCTGTATAGTGCACTACATTAGACCAGAGCCCTGTATAGTGCACTACATTAGACCAGAGCCCTGTATAGTGCACTACATTAGACCAGAGCCCTGTATAGTGCACTACATTAGACCAGAGCCCTGTATAGTGCACTACATTAGACCAGAGCCCTGTATAGTGCACTACATTAGACCAGAGGCCTGTATAGTGCACTACATTAGACCAGAGCCCTGTATAGTACACTACATTAGACCAGAGCCCTGTATAGTGCACTACATTAGACCAGATGCCTGTATAGTGCACTACATTAGACCAGAGCCCTGTATAGTGCACTACATTAGACCAGAGCCCTGTATAGTGCACTACATTAGACCAGAGCCCTGTATAGTGCACTACGTTTAACCAGAGCCCTGTATAGTGCACTACATTAGACCAGAGGCCTGTATAGTGCACTACATTAGACCAGAGCCCTGTATAGTGCACTACATTAGACCAGAGGCCTGTATAGTGCACTACATTAGACCAGAGCCCTGTATAGTGCACTACATTAGACCAGAGCCCTGTATAGTGCACTACATTAGACCAGAGCCCTGTATAGTGCACTACATTAGACCAGAGCCCTGTATAGTACACTACATTAGACCAGAGCCCTGTATAGTGCACTACATTAGACCAGAGCCCTGTATAGTGCACTACATTAGACCAGAGCCCTGTATAGTGCACTACATTAGACCAGAGCCCTGTATAGTGCACTACATTAGACCAGAGCCCTGTATAGTGCACTACATTTGACCAGAGGCCTGTATAGTGCACTACATTTAACCAGAGGCCTGTATAGTGCACTACATTTGACCAGAGCCCTGTATAGTGCACTACATTTGACCAAAGCCCTATGGAAGCCCTACGGGCCCTGCTCAAAAGTAGTGCACTATATCGGGAATATATTCTGTCACATTCTGTCATCTCCTCAAGTGGTCTCTCTCTCTCGCTACGGCCCACATGATTAATGCCTTGACAAGACAAATAGCTCAGCTTGCCCAGCCAATATATATCTCCTGAGACACATCACGCTGAGCCAAAACACACCTCATGATGGTCGAAGTCCCTCCCTTCCTCCCTCCTCCTCTATCCCTCACCGCTTCATCCCTCCCTCACTCATTCTTTCATCCCACATGCAGCAGAAGAAGAGAGATCACAAGGAGGAAAATAGTTACAAATATATAACCTTTTTTTTATATCACTGAGTCATCAAATGTTTCAGGTCCTGCTCCTTCTGGAAGGTGTGTGTGAGGCTCCTTTTTCACTGTTTTCACTGTTTGATGTTTCCTTCTACCTGTGTGTATTTGGCCCTGAGGAGGAGAAAGGATGCGTGTGTGTGTGTGTGTGTGTGTGTGTGTGTGTGTGTGTGTGTGTGTGTGTGTGTGTGTGTGTGTGTGTGTGTGTGTGTGTGTGTGTGTGTGTGTGTGTGTGTGTGTGTGTGTGTGTGTGTACTTCACTTCTGAAGTTTAAAGAGTCCCTCAAGGACAAATGTAACGAAGAAAAAATATCAATCTGCCATTATGAACCTCCTAACTGCCTCCCTCTCCCAGAACAGAGAGGGAAAAGCTAAATAAAGCACACAGGCAGTGAATCATTAGAGATAGATATCTTAGACACCACAAACAAGCAGTTCAATACATACTGGGAATAGAAGAAAGTTTTGGAAATACACATTTTGGCCTTGGGGTATGGTGCTTCTTGCAGGAGCAGCCACCGTCTCCAAAACAAAGAAGATGTTAGTTCTAAAACAACTCGGTAGAATAATTTGGTTTGTTTACCTTTAGTTGATTCCGTTCCCTTTGTCAATATCTTGGTGGGAAAACAAAGAACAGTACTATACCTACAGTCCTCCTCCTCCAACTCCCCATATCTCCTGGAAATAAATTCCCCCCAAATCAATCGTTCATTCCAGGGTTTTTCTCCTTTAGAGTGAGGATGTTCATTTCTACTATATACTTCTTTCTTTATTGTTTTTTAAATTGTTTCAACCTTTAAAGTCCTTTGCCCCTATATCCCTATCGTCTTTCACTTGGTAAGTTAAGAGTCTTCGACCAGAAAAACACAATTTAATGTCATCAGTTAAAACTCTTCTACCAGAAAAACACAATTTAAATTTCATCACGTTGCTAATAGATTCCACTATGAATAATAAATTATTATATTGGAATAGCTTGCTAGGATACCAAATACTTTTTGTTGTTGTTTATATAATGACCCAGGCCCAAAATACTGTATTACAGTGAGAGAGAGGTGGACGGTGAGAGATAGGGACATTGAGAGAGAGAGATGGAGAGAGAGAGACAGACAGTGAGAGAAGGAGAGACATTTCGTCAGTGAAAACAATATCCTGAGCAAATGTCAAATTGGCTTTTTACCAAATTACCATTTGACAGACCACGTACAGTATACACCCTGCACACCTTTATTGACAAACAAACAAACAAAAGAAAGAAAGACAAAGTCTTCTCATGCTTTGTTGACTTCAAAAAAGTTTTTGACTCAATTTGGCATGAGGGTCTGCTATACAAATTGATGAAACACAGCGTTGGGGCAACATCATATGACATGATCAAATCAATGTACACAAACAACAAGTGTTTGTTAATTATAATTATGTGTAATTAAAAACACAGATTTCTTTCCTCAAGGCCGTATATATCAATGAATTGGCAAGAACCGTCTGCAGGACCCGACCTCACCCTTCTGGATTCGGAAGTCAAATGTCTACTGTTGCAGATGATCTGGAGCTTCTGTCCTCAACCAAGGAGGGCCTACAGCAGCACCTAGATCTTATGCACAGATTCTGTCAGACTTGGGCCCTGACAGTGAATCTCAGTAAGACCAAAATAATGGGTCCAGTAGCCAGAACAACAAATACAAATTCTATCTAGACACTGTTGCCCTAGAGCACACAAATAATCATACCTAACTCAGCCTAAACATCAACACCACAGGTAACTTCCACAATGCTGTGAACCATCTGAGAGACAAGGCAAGAAGGGCCTTCTACGCCATCAAAAGGAACATAAAACTCAACATCACAATTAGGATCTAGATAAAAAATACTTCAATCAGTTATCAAGCCCATTGCTCTTTCTGGTTGTGAGGTTTGGTGTCCATTCACCAACCAATAATTCACAAAATGGGACAAACACCAAATTAAGACTATGCCTGCAGAATTCTGCTAAAATATATACTTTGTGTACAACGCAAAACACCAAAAAATGCATGCAGAGCAGAATTAGGACTATACCCATTAGTTATCAACATCCAGGAAAGAGCTGTTAAATTCCACTGAGCTGCACTTCCCAACCTCCTGCTAAATGTATGACCACATTAGAGACATTTTTCTCACAAAAAATGAAAACAAATCAAACATTGATAAACTCCCATATCACTGCGAAACACAATCGCTGCTGTGCAATCACAGCAGGGATATTTGTAGCCCGTTGCCATGAGAAAACGGCAACCAGTGCAGCACAAACCACATTGTAAATACCACCTGTATTTATCTGTTGATTTATTGTCCCTTTCATACATCAATTATATACTGAACAAAAAAATAAACGCAACATGCAACAATTTCAAACATTTTACTGAATTACAGTTCATAGAAAGAAAATCAGTCAACTGGAATAAATTCATTAGGCCCTAATCTAGGGGCGGCAGGTAGCCGAGTGGTTAGAGCATTGGGCCAGTAAACAAAAGGTTGCTGGATTAAATCCCTGAGTTGACAAGGTAAAAATCTGTCGCTCTGCCCCTGAACAAGGCAGTTAACCCACAGTTAATCCACTGTAGGCTGTCATTGTAAATAAGAATGTGTTCTTAACTGACTTGCCTAGTTAAATAAAGGTTACATATATGTCTGAGCAGGGGCCCACCCACTTGGGAGCCAAGCCCACCCACTGGGGAGCTGGGCCCAGCCAATCAGAATTAGTTTCCCCCCACAAAAGAGCTTTATTGAACATTAAATTCTCTGGCAACAGCTCTGGTGGACATTCCTGCAGTCAGAATGTAGTCAGCACGCTCCCTCAAAACTTGAGACATCTGTGGCATTGTGTTGTGTGACAAAACTGCACATTTTAGAGTGACCTTTTGTTGTCCCCAGCACAAGGTACACCAGTGTAATCAGCTTATTGATATGCCACACACGATCTGAGAGACAAGGCAAGAAGGGCCTTCTACGCCATCAAAAGGAACATAAAACTCAACATCACAATTAGGATCTAGATAAAAAATACTTCAATCAGTTATCAAGCCCATTGCTCTTTATGGTT
Organism: Brachymystax lenok tsinlingensis; assembly: GCA_030435695.1. NCBI lineage: Eukaryota > Metazoa > Chordata > Actinopteri > Salmoniformes > Salmonidae > Brachymystax > Brachymystax lenok. Next base: position 32,086,154 of record CM059784.1, on the reverse strand, counting down.
GTGAGGTTTATTGAACATTAAATTCTCTGGCAACAGCTCTGGTGGACATTCCTGCAGTCAGAATGTAGTCAGCACGCTCCCTCAAAACTTGAGACATCTGTGGCATTGTGTTGTGTGACAAAACTGCACATTTTAGAGTGACCTTTTATTGTCCCCAGCACAAGGTGCACCAGTGTAATCAGCTTATTGATATGCCACACATGTCAGGTGGATGGATTATCTTGACAAGGAGAAATGCTCCCTAACAGGGATGTGAACAAATGTATGCACAATTTCTGGCATCTTTTATTTAGTCTCATGAAACATGGGACTAACACTTTTGGGACTAACACTTTTGAAACATGGGACTAACACATGTTGCGTTTATATTTTTGTCCAGTATATTTGCACATTGTTACAACACTGTTCATAGCCAACATTATTTGAAATGTCTATATTCTTTTAAAATGTTTGTGAGTGTAATGTTTACTAATGTTTCCCTTGTTTATTTCCCTTTTGTTTATTAACTATTTCACTTGCTTTGGCAATGTAAACATATGTTTCCCATGCCAATAAAGCCCTTTGAATTGAATAGAGAGAGAGAGAGAGAGAGAGAGAGAGAGACAAGGTCAGAGAGAAAGATACATTTTGAGAGAGAGAGAGCGAGAGAGAGCGAGAGAGAGAGAGAGAGAGAGAGAGAGAGAGAGAGAGAGAGAGAGAGAGAGAGAGAGAGAGAGAGAGACGAGGTCAGAGAGGAAGTATACATTTTGAGAGAGAGAGAGAGCGAGAGAGAGCGAGAGAGAGCGAGAGAGAGAGAGAGAGAGAGAGAGAGAGAGAGAGAGAGAGAAAGAGAGAGAGAGAGACGAGGTCAGAGAGGAAGTATACATTTTGAGAGAGAGAGAGAAGCCAAGGTCAGCAGTGCTAATGTGTAGGAGGCTGCCTGCCTCGCTCCGCTCCACCACTACAATATCACTACAACAGCCTGCTTCAGATGAGCTAGTTGGGTGGACGGGAGGAGAGGGAGGGGTGGATGGGAGAAGAGGGAGAGGTGGGAGGGTGGACGGGAGAAGAGTTCAGGGGTGGGAGGGTGGACGGAAGGAGAGAGGAGAGGTGGGAGGGTGGACGAGAGGAGAGGTGGGAGGGTGGACGGGAGAAGAGGGAAAGGTGGGAGAGGGGAGGGGTGGGAGGGTGGTCGGGAGAAGAGGGGAGGGGTGGGAGGGTGGTTGGGAGAAGAGGGGAGGGGTGGGAGGGTGGTCTGGAGAAGAGGGGTGGGAGGGAGAATAGGTGAGCTTGTTAGCATAACAAATTACTAGCTAGACATTTTACGACTTTGGGTGTATTCATAAATTCAATCTGGAGTGCCTGGAGTGTACTCTGGGCATTCGTAAATTCAGAGCGTTGTCAGATTGTCCGTTTGTAAATTCAGAGCGTTTTGCTTTCGGGGCATTCAGAGCGCGCACTGGACGCTCTGGCCGAGGAGTAGGTTTGATCGGATCATTCTGAACTCACAACGACAGTCAAGCACCCAAGCTAACTGGCTAACGTTGGCTAGTTGACTTCCAGACACAAAGGAGAGAACACCTCACTCTTACAATTTTACTCACCTTAGCAGAGCTGATTAGGCTGTTTTCATGTTATCCAGAGCTGGTTAGGCTGTTTTCATGTTATCCAGAGCTGTTTAGGCTGTTTTCATGTTATCCAGAGTTGATTAGGCTGTTTTCATGTCATCCAGAGCTGGTTAGGCTGTTTTCATGTCATCCAGAGCTGGTTAGGCTGTTTTCATGTTATCCAGAGTTGGTTAGGCTGTTTTCATGTTATCCAGAGCTGTTTAGGCTGTTTTCATGTCATCCAGAGCTGGTTAGGCTGTTTTCATGTCATCCAGAGCTGGTTAGGCTGTTTTCATGTTATCCAGAGTTGATTAGGCTGTTTTCATGTTATCCAGAGTTGGTTAGGCTGTTTTCATGTTATCCAGAGTTGGTTAGGCTGTTTTCATGTTATCCAGAGTTGGTTAGGCTGTTTACATGTTATCCAGAGTTGGTTAGGCTGTTTTCATGTTATCCAGAGCTGGTTAGGCTGTTTTCATGTTATCCAGAGTTGGTTAGGCTGTTTTCATGTTATCCAGAGCTGGTTAGGCTGTTTTCATGTTATCCAGAGCTGGTTAGGCTGTTTTCATGTCATCCAGAGCTGGTTAGGCTGTGTTCATGTTATCCAGATCTGGTTAGGCTGTTTTCATGTTATCCAGAGTTGGTTAGGCTGTTTTCATGTCATCCAGAGCTGGTTAGGCTGTTTTCATGTTATCCAGAGCTGGTTAGGCTGTTTTCATGTTATCCAGAGCTGGTTAGGCTGTTTTCATGTTATCCAGAGTTGATCAGCCTGTTTTCATGTCATCCAGAGCTGGTTAGGCTGTTTACATGTTATCCAGAGCTGGTTAGGCTGTTTTCATGTCATCCAGAGCTGGTTAGGCTGTTTTCATGTTATCCAGATCTGGTTAGGCTGTTTACATGTCATCCAGAGCTGGTTAGGCTGTTTTCATGTTATCCAGAGTTGGTTAGGCTGTTTTCATGTTATCCAGAGCTGGTTAGGCTGTTTTCATGTTATCCAGAGCTGGTTAGGCTGTTTTCATGTCATCCAGAGCTGGTTAGGCTGTTTTCATGTTATCCAGATCTGGTTAGGCTGTTTTCATGTTATCCAGAGTTGGTTAGGCTGTTTTCATGTTATCCAGAGTTGGTTAGGCTGTTTTCATGTTATCCAGAGCTGGTTAGGCTGTTTTCATGTTATCCAGAGCTGGTTAGGCTGTTTTCATGTTATCCAGAGCTGGTTAGACTGTTTTCATGTTATCCAGAGTTGGTTAGGCTGTTTTCATGTTATCCAGAGTTGGTTAGGCTGTTTTCATGTCATCCAGAGCTGGTTAGGCTGTATTCATGTTATCCAGAGCTGGTTAGGCTGTTTTCATGTTATCCAGAGCTGGTTAGGTTGTTTTCATGTTATCCAGAGCGTTGCTGACTGTAACTGTGCTGCTGGCAACATTTTAATTATGCTTTTTTTGCCAACGTTTACTGACAACGGCCATATTCAACGAATGTTGAGCGTTAGTTAATTCATCAGTTGTCCACGATCTGGCACACTCAGACAGCTCTGAAATCGGAGTAGAGAGCCAGAACGAATTTATGAGTGCACCGAAATGAACATTGTCCACTGAGAACGCACACGACTATACCACTTGGCTAAGCATTACGTGAATAATCAAGTCAATAAACTTTGGGTAGTTAGATAGAATGTAGTTAATATACTGGCAAGTTCGATGTATTAGTAGCCAACTTACGTTAGGTAGCTTGTTAACATACCGGCACGTACTGCTGTAACGATATGCTAAGCGGTTCGTAAGGATAGCGTAGCCAATGTAACATGCAACGTAACTTATTTGCTCGTGTTTCTTCGCTTGATGGTTTTTGCTACTGCACTTGAAAAAAACGTTCAGTTCTTGAAATGTTCCATATTGACTGACCTTCATGTCTTAAAGTAATGATGGACTGTCATTTCTCTTTGCTTATTTGAACTGTTCTTGCCATAATATGGACTTGGTCTTTTACCAAATAGGGGTATCTTCTGTATACCACCCCTACCTTGTCACAACAAAACTGATTGGATCAAACGCATTAAGAAGGAAAGAAATTCCACAAATAAACTTTTAAAAAGCCACACCTGTTAATTTAAATGCATTACAGGTGACTATTTCATGAAGCTGGTTGAGAGAAAGCCAAGAGTGTGCATCAAGTCAATGGGTGGCTACGTTGTCGAATCTCAAATATAAAATATATTTGGATTTGTTTAACACTTTTTGGGGTTACTACATGATTCCATATGTGTTATTTCATAGTTTTGATGTCTTCACTATTATTCTACAATGTAGAAAATAGTAAAAATCAAGGAAAACCCTTGAATGAGTAGAAGGTGTGTCCAAACTTTTGACTGGTACTGTACAAGGTAATTTTGTTATTTGGGTGAACTATCCCTTTAATGTAGGAGGTGGGAGGGATGGACAGGAAGTCAGAGGTGGGGAGAGCTGGTTGGATGTTAAGGGAGGTGTAAATGAAGAGTGGGACGGAGGAGATAGGCTGAATGGGGACAAGGTTGGAGAGGAGAGGTTTGAAAGTGGAGGGTTAAGGGAGGAGGTTTATGGTTGTATTTGGAGGTGGAAGTCTAGAGGTGGGAGTGAGACAGGATGAGACAGAATGAGACAGGATGGCGTGGCAGGATGAGACAGGATGAGACAGGATGGCGTGGCAGGATGAGACAGGATGAGACAGGATGGCGTGGCAGGATGAGACAGGATGAGACAGGATGTGGACGATAACAGGAGGAACTAAAGAGGTGAGAGGTGGTAGAGAGGTGGGAGGTGTGAGTGTGGAGGTGGGTGGGCATGAGAGGAACATGCAGGGACACTGATTATTATTAAAATAGGAGAGGGGTGAGAATTTTGCCTGCCTGACTGGGTTCCTGTTTTAGCTGAGAGAAAGAAGCTATTTGATGTGGCGGTGTTGTATATACTCCTTACAGAATGGAATGATATGAAGCTAAATAAACGCATCATGTCTAGAGGAGGAGTTCTTTCTATAGTCTCTTCTGTTGGATGCTGTCTTTGCTTTGAGTTGTAGACCTGCTGTAAAAACAAAAAAAGACTTTCAGTTTGTTGACTTGCCTTGATCAGAAGTGCAGTATTCATCTTTCTTTGTTTTGCTTATGACCAGAGGAGGAAATGATGTTTCAGTCTTTTAGCTGCTGGATTCTGTGTTTGTTGAGTTTCTACTAACAACCAGAGAGGATCACATGCATTCTCCCTGAACACTTATCACTGAGAGGAGTCGTGGTGGGAGGCTGTTTTACGTCCCAAATGGCACCCTATTCCCTATTTAGTGCACTACTTTGGACCTGTACCCATAAGGCTCTGGTCAGAGGTAGTGCACTATACAGGGAATAGGGTGCCATTTGGGACACATGCCGCTGCAGTTGATTTTTTTTGACGGCAGCCATATTGAATCCCCTCCTCAACAGTTGTGTATGTACCTCTTTACCAGCGGGGCTTAGGCTGAGATTACTGGGGAGAACACCAGGAGGGCTTTGGGACTCCCAGGCAGGAGAACAACTTCTAGGGATTTATCGTAAATATCATGCTGGTTTGAGCTGAGAGGGAAAGCGAGTGAAGGCTATATAGCTCCCAATTCTGGGTGTGCGTGTTCAGAATGTTAAAATATATTGGAATGTCACGTTGGAACGTTCATGTCTTCAGGTGTTCTCTGACATTCTCTCTGTGGCTGTCTGTCAAACAGACCACACACACACACGGTCGTCAGGACGTCTGGCTGGGATGCTACTCCTCTTACTATTAGCACCAACATTCATGCAGTTGACTTGTACTAACAGCTCTCTTCTAGGAAACTGGATTAAATGGAGGCCTCATCCTCCCATATGTCCATTAACAAACACAGACAAGGCACTGCATTTTACTCAGACATGAGTCAGAAGTCACCACTCACTCCAGCAACATATGTGCAGCAGCAGCCTAACAACTGCATCCATTTACTGGACTCACTGTCTGAATGCTTCCCTTTATAGTGCACTACTGTTGACCAGGGCCCATGGGGTAGTATACTATATAGGGAATATACAGACAGTAGGGCCCTGGTCAAAAGTAGTGCACTATAGAGGGAATAGGTTTCCATTTTTTACACAGTCCCAGGTCAGGTGGGGAGATAGATGGGTATAGCATGGTGAATGCCTTTATACAGCTGAGGGATTATGAGTCTCTGTTCTTCTGTTTCTGTATTGGCTGGTGGCCCCATGCCACTTGTCATTTCCACTCGCTGAGGCCACCCTGCTGTGGTGCTGACCTTTACTATGAACCCTGCTGTGGTGTTGATCTTTACTATGATCCCTGCTGTGGTGTTGATCTTTACTATGATCCCTGCTGTGGTGCTGACCTTTACTATGAACCCTGCTGTGGTGCTGACCTTTACTATGAACCCTGCTGTGGTGTTGACCTTTACTATGATCCCTGCTGTGGTGTTGACCTTTACTATGAACCCTGCTGTGGTGTTGACCTTTACTATGAACCCTGCTGTGGTGTTGATCTTTACTATGAACCCTGCTGTGGTGTTGACCTTTACTATGAACCCTGCTGTGGTGTTGACCTTTACTATGAACCCTGCTGTGGTGTTGACCTTTACTATGAACCCTGCTGTGGTGTTGATCTTTACTATGAACCCTGCTGTGGTGTTGACCTTTACTATGAACCCTGCTGTGGTGTTGACCTTTACTATGAACCCTGCTGTGGTGTTGACCTTTACTATGAACCCTGCTGTGGTGTTGATCTTTACTATGATCCCTGCTGTGGTGTTGACCTTTACTATGATCCCTGCTGTGGTGTTGATCTTTACTATGAACCCTGCTGTGGTGTTGATCTTTACTATGATCCCTGCTGTGGTGTTGACCTTTACTATGATCCCTGCTGTGGTGTTGATCTTTACTATGAACCCTGCTGTGGTGTTGATCTTTACTATGATCCCTGCTGTGGTGTTGATCTTTACTATGAACCCTGCTGTGGTGTTGACCTTTACTATGAACCCTGCTGTGGTGTTGATCTTTACTATGAACCCTGCTGTGGTGTTGACCTTTACTATGATCCCTGCTGTGGTGTTGACCTTTACTATGAACCCTGCTGTGGTGCTGACCTTTACTATGAACCCTGCTGTGGTGTTGACCTTTACTATGAACCCTGCTGTGGTGTTGACCTTTACTATGATCCCTGCTGTGGTGTTGACCTTTACTATGAACCCTGCTGTGGTGTTGACCTTTACTATGAACCCTGCTGTGGTGTTGACCTTTACTATGATCCCTGCTGTGGTGTTGACCTTTACTATGAACCCTGCTGTGGTGTTGACCTTTACTATGATCCCTGCTGTGGTGTTGACCTTTACTATGATCCCTGCTGTGGTGTTGACCTTTACTATGATCCCTGCTGTGGTGTTGACCTTTACTATGATCCCTGCTGTGGTGTTGACCTTTACTATGAACCCTGCTGTGGTGTTGACCTTTACTATGATCCCTGCTGTGGTGTTGACCTTTACTATGAACCCTGCTGTGGTGTTGACCTTTACTATGATCCCTGCTGTGGTGTTGACCTTTACTATGAACCCTGCTGTGGTGTTAACCTTTACTATGATCCCTGCTGTGGTGTTGACCTTTACTATGATCCCTGCTGTGGTGTTGACCTTTACTATGAACCCTGCTGTGGTGTTGACCTTTACTATGATCCCTGCTGTGGTGTTGATCTTTACTATGAACCCTGCTGTGGTGTTGACCTTTACTATGAACCCTGCTGTGGTGTTGACCTTTACTATGATCCCTGCTGTGGTGTTGACCTTTACTATGAACCCTGCTGTGGTGTTGACCTTTACTATGATCCCTGCTGTGGTGTTGACCTTTACTATGATCCCTGCTGTGGTGTTGATCTTTACTATGATCCCTGCTGTGGTGTTGACCTTTACTATGATCCCTGCTGTGGTGTTGACCTTTACTATGAACCCTGCTGTGGTGTTGACCTTTACTATGATCCCTGCTGTGGTGTTGACCTTTACTATGATCCCTGCTGTGGTGTTGACCTTTACTGTGATCCCTGCTGTGGTGTTGACCTTTACTATGAACCCTGCTGTGGTGTTGACCTTTACTATGATCCCTGCTGTGGTGTTGACCTTTACTATGAACCCTGCTGTGGTGTTGACCTTTACTATGATCCCTGCTGTGGTGTTGACCTTTACTATGATCCCTGCTGTGGTGTTGACCTTTACTATGATCCCTGCTGTGGTGTTGACCTTTACTATGAACCCTGCTGTGGTGTTGACCTTTACTATGAACCCTGCTGTGGTGTTGACCTTTACTATGAACCCTGCTGTGGTGTTGACCTTTACTATGAACCCTGCTGTGGTGTTGACCTTTACTATGATCCCTGCTGTGGTGTTGACCTTTACTATGATCCCTGCTGTGGTGTTGACCTTTACTATGAACCCTGCTGTGGTGTTGACCTTTACTATGATCCCTGCTGTGGTGTTGACCTTTACTATGATCCCTGCTGTGGTGTTGATCTTTACTATGATCCCTGCTGTGGTGTTGATCTTTACTATGAACCCTGCTGTGGTGTTGATCTTTACTATGATCCCTGCTGTGGTGTTGATCTTTACTATGAACCCTGCTGTGGTGTTGATCTTTACTATGATCCCTGCTGTGGTGTTGATCTTTACTATGAACCCTGCTGTGGTGTTGATCTTTACTATGATCCCTGCTGTGGTGTTGACCTTTACTATGATCCCTGCTGTGGTGTTGACCTTTACTATGAACCCTGCTGTGGTGTTGATCTTTACTATGAACCCTGCTGTGGTGTTGACCTTTACTATGATCCCTGCTGTGGTGTTGACCTTTACTATGATCCCTGCTGTGGTGTTGATCTTTACTATGATCCCTGCTGTGGTGTTGATCTTTACTATGAACCCTGCTGTGGTGTTGACCTTTACTATGATCCCTGCTGTGGTGTTGACCTTTACTATGATCCCTGCTGTGGTGTTGATCTTTACTATGATCCCTGCTGTGGTGCTGACCTTTACTATGAACCCTGCTGTGGTGCTGACCTTTACTATGAACCCTGCTGTGGTGTTGACCTTTACTATGAACCCTGCTGTGGTGTTGATCTTTACTATGAACCCTGCTGTGGTGTTGACCTTTACTATGATCCCTGCTGTGGTGTTGACCTTTACTATGATCCCTGCTGTGGTGTTGACCTTTACTATGAACCCTGCTGTGGTGTTGACCTTTACTATGATCCCTGCTGTGGTGTTGACCTTTACTATGATCCCTGCTGTGGTGTTGATCTTTACTATGATCCCTGCTGTGGTGTTGATCTTTACTATGAACCCTGCTGTGGTGTTGATCTTTACTATGATCCCTGCTGTGGTGTTGATCTTTACTATGAACCCTGCTGTGGTGTTGATCTTTACTATGATCCCTGCTGTGGTGTTGATCTTTACTATGAACCCTGCTGTGGTGTTGATCTTTACTATGATCCCTGCTGTGGTGTTGACCTTTACTATGATCCCTGCTGTGGTGTTGACCTTTACTATGAACCCTGCTGTGGTGTTGATCTTTACTATGAACCCTGCTGTGGTGTTGACCTTTACTATGATCCCTGCTGTGGTGTTGACCTTTACTATGATCCCTGCTGTGGTGTTGATCTTTACTATGATCCCTGCTGTGGTGTTGATCTTTACTATGAACCCTGCTGTGGTGTTGACCTTTACTATGATCCCTGCTGTGGTGTTGACCTTTACTATGATCCCTGCTGTGGTGTTGATCTTTACTATGATCCCTGCTGTGGTGCTGACCTTTACTATGAACCCTGCTGTGGTGCTGACCTTTACTATGAACCCTGCTGTGGTGTTGACCTTTACTATGAACCCTGCTGTGGTGTTGATCTTTACTATGAACCCTGCTGTGGTGTTGACCTTTACTATGATCCCTGCTGTGGTGTTGACCTTTACTATGAACCCTGCTGTGGTGTTGATCTTTACTATGAACCCTGCTGTGGTGTTGACCTTTACTATGAACCCTGCTGTGGTGTTGATCTTTACTATGAACCCTGCTGTGGTGTTGACCTTTACTATGATCCCTGCTGTGGTGTTGACCTTTACTATGAACCCTGCTGTGGTGTTGATCTTTACTATGAACCCTGCTGTGGTGTTGACCTTTACTATGAACCCTGCTGTGGTGTTGATCTTTACTATGAACCCTGCTGTGGTGTTGACCTTTACTATGAACCCTGCTGTGGTGTTGATCTTTACTATGAACCCTGCTGTGGTGTTGACCTTTACTATGATCCCTGCTGTGGTGTTGACCTTTACTATGATCCCTGCTGTGGTGTTGATCTTTACTATGATCCCTGCTGTGGTGTTGATCTTTACTATGATCCCTGCTGTGGTGTTGATCTTTACTATGATCCCTGCTGTGGTGTTGACCTTTACTATGATCCCTGCTGTGGTGTTGACCTTTACTATTCTCTTTGAGAGAGAGTCTGAGAATGTCTGGCCAAATCATTGTGTTAATCAGTAGACCACTGTAATTAAATTGAGTTTACATTTGAAATGCTTTAAAAGACGTTCCAACACTACGGGATGTAAGGGCAGGGTTTGGATTATATTGTAGGTTGTACTGTTGCCTAACACCCTTGTTAGTAGGGTTAGTAGGCACCCTATTCCTTTTATAGTGCACTTTATATATACAGTGGGGAAAAAAAGTATTTAGTCAGCCACCAATTGTGCAAGTTCTCTCACTTAAAAAGATGAGAGAGGCCTGTAATTTTCATCATAGGTACACTTCAACTATGACAGACAAAATGAGGAAAAGAAATCCAGAAAATCACATTGTAGGATTTTTTATGAATTTATTTGCAAATTATGGTGGAAAATAAGTATTTGGTCACATACAAACAAGCAAGATTTCTGGCTCTCACAGACCTGTAACTTCTTCTTTAAGAGGCTCCTCTGTCCTCCACTCATTACCTGTATTAATGGCACCTGTTTGAACTTGTTATCAGTATAAAAGACACCTGTCCACAACCTCAAACAGTCACACTCCAAACTCCACTATGGCCAAGACCAAAGAGCTGTCAAAGGACACCAGAAACAAAATTGTAGACCTGCACCAGGTTGGGAAGACTGAATCTGCAATAGGTAAGCAGCTTGGTTTGAAGAAATCAACTGTGGGAGCAATTATTAGGAAATGGAAGACATACAAGACCACTGATAATCTTCCTCGATCTGGGGCTCCACGATAAGATCTCACCCGTGGGGTCAAAATGATCACAAGAACGGTGAGCAAAAATCCCAGAACCACACGGGGACCTAGTGAATGACCTGCAGAGAGCTGGGACCAAAGTAACAAAGCCTACCATCAGTAACACACTACGCCGCCAGGGACTCAAATCCTGCAGTGCCAGGCGTGTCCCCTGCTTAAGCCAGTACATGTTCAGGCCCGTCTAAAGTTTGCTAGAGAGCATTTGGATGATCCAGATGAGGATTGGGAGAATGTCAGATGAAACCAAAATAGAACTTTTTGGTAAAAACTCAACTCGTCGTGTTTGGAGGACAAAGAATGCTGAGTTGCATCCAAAGAACACCATAGCTACTGTGAAGCATGGGGGTGGAAACATCATGCTTTGGGGCTGTTTTTCTGCAAAGGGACCAGGACGACTGATCCGTGTAAAGGAAAGAATGAATGGGGCCATGTATCGTGAGATTTTGAGTGAAAACCTCCTTCCATCAGCAAGGGCATTGAAGATAAAACGTGGCTGGGTCTTTCAGCATGACAATGATCCCAAACACACCGCCCGGGCAACGAAGGAGTGGCTTCATAAGAAGCATTTCAAGGTCCTGGAGTGGCCTAGCCAGTCTCCAGATCTCAACCCCATAGAAAATCTTTGAAAGTCCGTGTTGCCCAGCGACAGCCCCAAAACATCACTGCTCTAGAGGAGATCTGCATGGAGGAATGGGCCAAAATACCAGCAACAGTGTGTGAAAACCTTGTGAAGACTTACAGAAAACGTTTGACCTCTGTCATTGCCAACAAAGGGTATATAACAAAGTATAGAGATAAACTTTTGTTATTGACCAAATACTTATTTTCCACCATAATTTGCAAATAAATTCATAAAAAATCCTACAATGTGATTTTCTGGATTTTCTTTCCTCATTTTGTCTGTCATAGTTGAAGTGTACCTACGATGAAAATTACAGGCCTCTCTCATCTTTTTAAGTGAGAGAACTTGCACAATTGGTGGCTGACTAAATACTTTTTTTACCCACTGTAACAGGGTGCCATTTGGGATGCACAGTATCCGTAGTGAACACAAAGGGACTCACGAGGGCACATTATTGAAGCGCAAAGGCTCCGTATGTAATCAGAAAGAGTCAACGGTCTCGCTTGTCCGTACCATGCTTACTACGCATTATATTACTCATAGAGTATACTGTGGATAGAGGGTTTCTCTCTCTCCACCTCTCTCTCTCTCTCTCTCTCTCTCTCTCTCTCTCTCTCTCTCTCTCTCCACGAATCAAATCAAATGTTATTGGTCACATACACATGGTTAGCAGATGTTATTGTGAGTGCAGTGAAATGCTTCGGCTTCTAGATCCGACAGTGCAGCAGTATCTAACAGGTAATATCTAACAAGTCCACAACAAAACCTAATGCACACAATCTACTAAAGGAATGGGATGAGAATATATAAGTATAAATATATGGATGAGAAGTGACAGAGTGGCTAAGATGCAATAGGTAGTAAAGAATTGATAGTGAAGGATACAGTATACAGTATATACATATGAGATGAGTAATGAATAGATAGTGAAGGATACAGTATACAGTATATACATATGAGATCAGTAATGAATAGATAGTGAAGGATACAGTATACAGTATATACATATGAGTTCAGTAATGCAAGACGTTAACATTCTTAAAGTAGCATTATTAAAGTGACTAGTGTTCCATTTATTAAAGTGGCCAATGATATCAAGTCTGTAGGTAGGCAGCCGCCTCTCTGTGCTAGTGGTGGCTATTTAACAATCTGATGGCCTTGAGGTAGAAGCTGTTTTTCAATCTCTCTGTCCCAGCTTTGATGCACCTGTACTGACCTCGCCTTCTGGATGGAAGCAATCTTCTTTGCCTTCTTGTGACATCGGGTGTTGTAGGTGTCCTGGAGGCCAGGTAGTTTGCCCCCGGTGATGCGTTGTGCAGACCGCACCACCCTGTGGAGAGCCCTGCGGTTATGGGAGGTGCAGTTGAAATACCAGGCAATGATACAGCTGACATTGAGTGAGTGTTTATTTTCCTGACACCACACCCCGAGGGCCCTCACCTCCTCCCTGTAGGCTGTTTCGTTGTTGTTGGTAATCAAGCCCACTACGGTCGTGTCGTCTGCAAACGTGATGATTGAGTTGGAGGCGTGCATGGATACGCAGTCGTGGGTGAACAGGGAGTACAGGAGAGGGCTGAGCACACACCTAGGGCAGTGTGAAGTGTGATGGCGATTACATCGTCTGTGGACCTATTGGGGCGGTAAGCAAATCCTTAACTAGCCTCTCAAAGCACTTCATGATGACAGAAGTGAGTGCTACGGGGAGATGGTCATTTAGCTCAGTCCCTCCCCTCTCTCTCTCTCTCTCTCTCTCTCTCTCTCTCTCTCTCTTTCTTACCCTCTCTCTCTCTCTTTCTTACCCTCTCTCTCTCTCTCTCCCTCCCTCCCTCCCTCCCTCTCCCATCCATTACTATTTTCATTATCAGACTGCGCTGCCACTCAGCTCCATCCATCCCTCTATCCCTCCCTTCATCCCTCCCTATATCCCTCTATCTCTCATACCCTCCCTCTATCCCTCCCTCCCTCTATCCCTCCATCCCTCATATCCTCATACCCTCCCTCTATCCCTCCCTCTATCCATCCATCCCTCCCTCTATCCCTCCCTCCCTCTATCCATCCCTCCCTCCCTCCCTCTATCCATCCTTCTATCCTTTCCTCCCTCCATCCCTCTATCCATCCATCCATCCCTCCCTCTAGCCCTCTATCCATCCCACCGTTCCTCCCTCTATCCCTCTCTCCATCCCTCCTTCTATCCATCAATCCATCCCTCCATCACTCCTTCTATCCTTCCCTCTCTCCCTCCATCCCTCTCTCCCTCCATTCCTCCCTCTATCCCTCCGTCCATCCCTCCCTCCATTCCTCTATCCATCCCTCCGGTTCTCTATCACTCCCTCTATCCCTCCCTCCATTCCTCCCTCTATCCCTCCATCCTTCCCTCCATCCCTCCCGCTATCCCTACCTCTATCCCTCCCTCTATCCCTCTATCCATCCCTCCATCCCTATCTTCATCCCTCCATCCCTCTATCCTTCCCTCCTTCTATTCTTCCCTCCCTCCATCCATCCATCCCTCCATCCCTCTATCCCTCCCTCTATTCCTCCCTCTATCCCTCCCTCCCTTCATCCCTTCATCCCTCCCTCTATCCCTCTATCCATCCCTCCATTCCTTCATTCCTCCATCCCTCCCTTCATTCCTCCCTCCCTGAGAAAAAGTAATCCACAGGCTCTACCGATGGGCTCAGATATACCACTCGTTGTAATACTAATACTAGCAGACGTGGCAAGTGAGTCAGATTGTATGTATGCACAACAGTGACTGACTCTGTGAACTGTAAAATTGAAGTGAAAATTGTTGTATTTGTATTTGTATATGTATTTAAATGCATTTGGTGAGTGAATGTATGTAGTTTGTCAAGGCGTTTATGTTTGTTATGGAAATGAAATGTTTAGTTGATACTCACAGCTAATTGATAGTGCTTTAGGTTCGTACACAGTTTATGTGGGAGGTTGTATGTAGGCCTGTCAGTAGCCCTAACAGCTCTGTAGTCTGCATTACAAGTGGAGAAAGCCAGAGGACAAATTACAAATGCTTTCGCCCTGCAGAATTTTTCATCATTAAAAATAAAAGTCAGAACACCGTTCAGAATTACAAACGGGTGAAATTGCAAGTGCACTGTTTTTTTGGTGTGCCCCTGTCTGAATCAATTGAAAAAACGGCATGATATTTGATGGTCTGTGTGCTTCAATTATTAGACCAATATTATGGCTGGTCTAAGGCAGGGGGGTACTCTAGTGGAATTCCAATACTGTGGGGATCCAATTTGTATTGCCGCTGGTCCTTCATGTGCACTCTCACGCACGGACACATGCAAACACACACACACACACGCTGTCCTTCAGGGCCTGGAGAAGGGCATCCAGCTCAATAACTCAATTTTTAACAATTAGCCCCTGACATGTCTGCTACAAAACAGATAGAGAGGGCTCTAGTGGATAATATCTTCAAAGTATCCCCAGATTAGTGGTTTGCTTGGCTAGCCCAGAAACCACTGCAACTATCAAGGAGCTATCCCTCCATCCCTCCCTCTATCCTTCCTTCCCTCCCTCCATCCATCCCTCCCTCTATCCCTCCATCCCTCCCTCTATCCCTCCCTCTATCCATTCCTCTATCACTCCTTCTATCCTTCCCTCCCTCCATCCATCCCTCCCTCCCTCCCTCCCTCTGGGCTAGCCCAAAAACCACTGCAGCTATCAAGGTGCAGCCCTGGGTTCAAATACCAGTTTAAAATCTTTGAAAAATACTTTCCGCATTTGCTTTTAGCCTGCCTGGAGTGCCAGTCCAGATGGCAGGGTTTGCAATTTTGCAACTATTAAGCTCCATCCACCACAGCTAAAGCATTTCAAATTATTTCAAATAGTTGAACTCAGGTCTGCCAAGTAAAAAAGTTAATGGAAGGTTAATTTGCAGAATGGTGCTGTGATGTTTTAAGGAAGCAGCTAGTCAAAATGTTAATGGAAGGTTGAGTTACGGAATGGCGCTGTGATGTGATCAGGGAAGCACCTAGTCGAAAGATAAATGGAAGTTTGAGTTTCAGAATGATGCTGTGATGTGATCAGGGAAGCATCTAGTTCATTCTTTGTCGCAGAGAATGTTCCTCCTTGTAGTGCTCAATGTTTAAAAAGGTTTATAAGGTTTTCATTTCTACTCCAAAATGTCACATAATAATGGAACATGTCCTGTTGCTTCAGGATTATTTTCCTGCTGTGAGAAACTGGTAAAAGTAAGATACCACACACAGTATGTATTGTATGTGGTGGAGACTGGCTCAGAGGAATAAGCCCTTGCGGCCCAGGGCCGGGCCGACCTTGCTTCATCACTGCCGCCTGACGTAATTAGATTGGCCAGGAAGAAGAGAGAGGTTTAAACATCTACGCTAGTCCATCACATCAGATAGGTAGAGGGTGACAGTGTGGAGTCACCTGCCCAGGGGATGAGCTCCCCTACCTGGGGGAAATGAGCGGTGAGACTGGGTCTGGCGGGGAACCTCCACTGGGTCTCTGCTGGGTCCAGACAGGGCTGAGGGCTGAGTGCTGCTTTGCCCACACACACACACACACACACACACACACACACACACACACACACACACACACACACACACACACACACACTGTAAAGAGGTCACGCTGTCATGCTCAGAGCCCCAGAGGCGGGCGACAACAATTAGAAAGCCCTGTTTCTGGGCCAGTGGAGCACAGTTAAAGTCCTTCAGAGGCATCTCTAGATCTGAGGCTCTAATGGCACCCTATTCCCTACATAATGCACTACTTATTGAGCAGGCTTTTGACCAGAGAGAGAGAGAAAGAAAGAGAGAGAGAAAAAGGTGGAGAGAATGAAAGGGAGAGACCGAGAGAAAGAGAAGAGAGAGAGAGAAAGAGGTAGTGCTCTATGTAGGGAATAGGGAGCCATTTGGGAAGCAGACATTTTGCATTACAGTGTGAAGTATTCTCTGGTTAGATCCATGGCTTGCTCTGCTCTGTAAAGAGGCCTCCATTTTAACACTCCATGTAAGTGCTGTTGTAGATAAATGAGCGAACACAAACTAGATTTTCCAGTGTGTGACTCTTGTGGTTTTAATATTTCCCACATTCATAAACCATATCCACAACCGATCGCCATTGTAGCAATCATAGCACCAGTCCTTTACCGCACAGCCACCGGACATGGTGACAATAACCACACAAAATAATCACATAGCAGGGTATCACATGTATGTTCAACTGTAACACTGTATGTAACACTGCCAAACTTGCACTAGTAAAACTGACTATCCTGCCGATCCTCGACTTCGGCGATGTCATCTACAAAACAGCTTCCAATACTCTACTCAGCAAACTGGATGCAGTCTATCACAGTGCCATCCGCTTTGTCACCAAAGCCCCAATAAAACCCACGACTGCGACCTGTAGGCTCTAGTCGGCTGGCCCTCGCTACATACTCGTCGCCAGACCCACTGGCTCCAGGTCATCTACAAGTCCCTGCTAGGTAAAGCCCCGCCTTATCTCAGCTCGCTGGTAACCATAGCAGCACCCACCCGTAGCACTCGCTCCAGCAGGTATATCTCACTGGTCACCCCCAAAGCCAATTCTTCTTTTGGCTGACTTTCCTTCCAGTTCTCTGCTGCCAATGACTGGAACGAACTACAAAAATCGTTGAAACTGGAGACACTTATCTCCCTCACTAGTTTCAAGCACCAGCTGTCAGAGCAGCTCACAGATCACTGCACCTGTACATAGCCCAACCAACTACCTCATCCCCTACCATAGTCATTTATTTATCTTGCTCCTTTGCACCCCAGTATTTTTACTTTGCACATTCATCTACTGCACATTTACCATTCCAGTGTTAAATTGCTATACTGTAATTACTTTGCCACCGTGGCCTATTTATTGCCTTATGTTCCTTATCCTACCTAATTTTCACACATTGTATTTAGATTTGTTTTTTTCCTACTGTATTATTGACTGTGTGTTTGTTTTACTCCATGTGTAACTCTGTGTTGTTGTATGTGTCGAACTGCTTTGTTTTATCTTGGCCAGGTCGCAGTTGTAAATGAGAACTTGTTCTCAACTTGCCTACCTGGTTAAATAAAGGTGAAATAAATAAATAAAATAAAAAAAATGTACAACCCAAAGCAACACAGTAAGAATCGGCCACAATGTTGAATGACAGTAAATTATATCAGGCCTACAGTAGGCCTACATGGCTGCGTTTAGACAGGCAATCCAATTCTGATCTTTTTGTTCACTAATTAGTCTTTTGACCAATCAGATTTCGCTCTGAAAAAGAGCTGCTGTGAAAAGAGCTGACGTGAATGGTCAACATACCAATTAGTGGAGGAATTGGGCTGCCTGTGTAAACGCAGCCTATCAGTCTCATCCTGATTCAGTCTCATTCTAAAATCCCCTTGTTTTCTGGTCAGGAAAAACTCCTGGCTCTACTTATAAAGCTTCCCAGTGTTTATTTCCTCTTTCAGACTACCTATAAAGCTACAGTGTTCATTTCCTCATCCAGACTACCTATAAAGCTACAGTGTTCATTTCCTCATTCAGACTACCTATAAAGCTACAGTGTTCATTTCCTCATTCAGACTACCTATAAAGCTACAGTGTTCATTTCCTCATTCAGACTACCTATAAAGCTACAGTGTTCATTTCCTCATTCAGACTACCTATAAAGCTACAGTGTTAATTTCCTCATTCAGACTACCTATAAAGCTTTCCAGTGTTTATTTCCTCATGTCACGATCTCCGTGAGGGACAGACCAAGGCGTAGCGAGGTATCCAGTATACATGCTTTATTTGACAAACGTAACTGGCACAAAACAACAAAACGAACGAAAACGAAGATCGTAACATGAACATAACAAACGACAACAAAGCTATGTACAAACAATAACCCACAAACCCCTAATGAAAACTACAAACATATGGTTCCCAATTAGAGGTAACGACACTCAGCTGCCTCTAATTGGGAACCATTTCCCCAACATAGAAATATATAACCTAGAACAGAAAAAACCCTACACCAAAACAAAACTAAACACTCCAGCCTGTCTTCTCAGGCCTGGACGTGACAGTACCCCCCCCCCCCCCAAAGGCGCGGACTCCGACCGCGCCAAAAGTCCATTGGGGGGGTCTTCGGGTGGGCCTTCCTGTCCCAGGTGGCGGCTCCGTGCTGGCTCGGGGTCCCACACCGGAGGCCCTGGGCTATTTTCCGGAACAGTTAGTTTAGGACTTGGGACCTTCTCTGGAGGCTCCGGACTGGGAACCTTCTCTGGGGGCTCCGGACTGGGAATCTTCTCTGGGGGCTCCGGACTGGGAACCTTCTCTGGGGGCTCCGGACTGGGGACCTTCTTTGGGGGCTCCGGACTGGGAACCTTCTCTGGAGGCTCCGGACTGGGAACCTTCTCTGGAGGCTCCGGACTGGGAACCTTCTCTCGAGGTTCCGGACTGTAGACGCGCACTGGGACTCTGGTGCGGGGAGCAGGAACGGGCCATACTAGGCTCATGACGCGCACTGGGACTCTGGTGCGGGGAGCAGGAATGGGCCGTACTAGGCTCATGACGCGCACTGGGACTCTGGTGCGGGGAGCAGGAACGGGCCGTACTGGGCTCATGACCAGCGCACTGGGACTCTGGTGCGGGGAGCAGGAACGGGCCGTGCTGGGTTCACGGCGCGCACAGGGATCCTGGAACGTGGAACAGGGACAGGACGTGCTGAGTCCACGACGGGCACAGGGATCCTGGAGCGTGGAACAGGGACAGGACGTGTTGGACTCTCTGGCGCACAGGGGGCCTGGTGCGCGGGCAGGGCTGAACAGGGCGTGCGGGACTCTCTTAGCGCACAGGGGGCCTGGTGCACGGAGCCGGAACAGGACGTGCTGGACTCTCTAAGCGCACGGGGAGCCTGGTGCGCGGAGCCGGAACAGGACGTGCTGGACTCTCTAAGCGCACAGGGAGCTTGGTGCGCGGAGCTGGAACAGGATGTGCTGGACTCTCTAAGCGCACAGGGGGCCTGGTGCGCGGAGCCGGAACAGGTCGTGCTGGACTCTCTAAGCGCACAGGGGGCCTGGTGTGTGGAGCCGGTACTTCTCTCCCTGGCTGTTCGCTCACCCTTGCCTCACCGATGATGGGAGCTGGAATGTCTCGCACTGGGCTGTGGATGCGAACCGGAGACCCCACACGCAGAACCGGTGCAGAATATCCTGGTCCAAGGAGGCGCACCGGAGACCAGGAGCACTGAGCCAGCACCACTCCTCCAGGCTGCACACTCACCCTCCCCTGACAGATGAGTGGCGCTGGAATCTCTCACACCGGGCTGTGACCGCGCACTGGAGACACCGTGCGCAAAACTGCATAGCACGGCGTCTTACCAGTGCGACGCTCCCTCCGACGCTCCCTCCAGAGAGCACGAGGAGTTAGCTCAGGAGTCCTTCCTGAACCGGCCAACCTCCTCGTGTGCCCCCCCCAAAAATGTTGGGCGAGTCCCAACATACTTTTCTTTCTCCGGGTTCCATACTCCATACAAATCCTCGTAACTGCTCCACTCAGCCCCCGCTTCTCTTTTTTCCCTGGGGTGACGATGCTCCGCCGTCTTCTCCCAAGGTCCCTTACGTCCAGAACTCCCGGGTCTCTCACTGCTTGGTCCTTTCTTGGTGGGTTACTCTGCCACGATCTCCGTGAGGGACAGACCAAGGCGCAGCGAGGTATCCAGTATACATGCTTTATTTGACAAACGTAACTGGCACAAAACAACAAAACGAACGAAAACGAAGCTATGTACAAACAATAACCCACAAACCCCTAATGAAAACTACAAACATATATATGGTTCCCAATTAGAGGTAACGACACTCAGCTGCCTCTAATTGGGAACCATTACCCCAACAAAATATATAACCTAGAACAGAAAAACCCTACACCAAAACAAAACTTAACACTCCAGCCTGTCTTCTCAGGCCTGGACGTGACACCTCATCCAGACTACCTATAAAGCTTTCCAGTGTTTATTTCCTCATTCAGACTACCTATAACGCTTCCCAGTTTTTATTTCCTCATCCAGACTGCCTCTAAAGCTTTCCAGTGGTAATTTCCTCATCCAGACTAAATTGCTCTACATCATATGTGCATCTTGCATAAAGTTGTTAATCTACCAATAAACAAGTGAACTACGCTTGACAGATATGAACCAGAATGGACATGGATTCCTGAGTGGACAGATCATATTAGTGGAGGTGATGTAAACATTAATCAACCAACTGGCAATCAGACCCTGAATGCATCTCAAAGGGCACCCTATTCCCTATATAGTGCACTACTTTTGAGAAGAGCTCTAAGGGCCCTGGTCAAAAGTATATAGGGAATAAGGTGCCCTTTGGCAATCAGACCTTATCTCATGCTTCATTTATCCCATAGGTAATCAGTGGTCCCAATCATATCCAAGGTGGCAGAAAAGCTGGTGGCAAACCAACGAATAGCCCACCTAAACTCAGGTCACTTTCATCTCCATCCAATGCAGTTTGTTTTCAAGACGCAAACTTGACAAAGGTGGAGTTGTGGGAGCTGTTTTCCTGGATTCAAAAAAAGCATTTGACACAGTGAACCACAATGTTCTGCTATCCAAACTGTCAACCCACAACCTATCAGAATCCTGTCTGACCAAAAGAATACAATGCACCAACATCAAACTGTCAACATCCTCTGACTGCTCTATCGGGGTCCCTCAAGGATCCATTTTGGGCCCACTTTTATTAAGTATATACATAAATGACCTGCCCTCTGTATGGCCCCAGATCAAAATGCAAATGTGTGCAAATGACACAGTCTTCTATGTCCGTGCCAAGACAAAGCAACAGGCTGCCCGTAAACTTACGGCAGCAATGGACACAATAACTGACTTGTTGGACTACTCATGTCTAACATTGAACATAAAAAAAAAAATACTGTCTGCATGTATTTCTCAATCAGGAACAGTGAGACCCATCAGCCTGAGGAAACTGTAAAAGGGACAGAGGATCGAGGTGGTGTCACATTTGAAATACGTAAGCATAATTATTCACTCTGACCTGTCCTTCAAAAAAAAAAATACAATATATTTATTTTTTATGGAACAGTCAAACGCAACCTGGTCAATTGATCAGAAACCAAATGCCAACAGATGCTTCTAAGCTGTACATGTACTCAATGATTTTGTCCCATCTCTCAAACCGTGTCACAACCTGTTCACAAGTAGTGGTGGAAAAGTACCCAACTGTCATACTTGAGTAAAATTAAAGATAATGACTCATGTCACACAGTAAAATACTACTTGAGTAAAAAGTATTTGGTTTTAAATATACTTCAGTGTCACAGTCCTTCTATTAGGCAAACCAGACCATTTTCTAGTTTTTTTAATTTAAGGATTTTAATTTAAGGATAGCCACAAACGAAGCATGTGTGTTTAGTGAGTCCGCCAGATCAGAGGCAGTAGGGATGATCAAGGATGTTCTCTTGATAAGTGCGTGAATTGGACCATTTTCCTGTCCCGTTAAGCATTCGATATGTATCGAGTACTTTTGGGAGTCAGGGAAAATGTATGGAGTAAAAAGTACATTATTTTAATTTAGAATGTAGTAAAGTAAAAGTAGTAAAAAATATAAATAGTAAAGTAATGTACAGATACCCAAAAAACACCTTTGTGAGAGAGTGCCGTACCTTTGCTAGTTTCATGGCAAAACTGAAAAAGTGCCAAAAGGCAAACCAGTAAAACATAGAAATTTGTCAGAACATTAAAACATTCTGACTCTTTCTGACTGATTCGACCCCAGGTGGTGAAGGTAGGCAACAACACCTCTGCCACGCTGATCCTGTCACGTCCAGGCCTGAGTTGACAGGCTGGCGTGTTTAGTTTAGTTTTTGGTGTAGGGTTTTTTCTGTTCTAGGTTGTTTATTTCTATGTTGGGTTAATGGTTCCCAATTAGAGGCAGCTGAGTGTCGTTACCTCTAATTGGGAACCATATATATGTTTGTAGTTTTCAGAAGGGTTTTGTGGGTTATTGTTTGTTCATAGCGTAAGTGTATTTCTATGTTATGTTCGGATGTTACGATCTTCGGTTTGTTTTTGTTATTTTTCCCAGTTACGTCGAATAAATAAATATGTATACTGAAAGCATCGCTGCGTCTTGGTCCGCTAATATAGAAGATTGTGACAGAATAACCCACCAAAACAGGATCAAACATCGAAAGAGCCAGGATTTCTGGACATGGGAGGAAATCCTGGCTGGAGAGGGACCCTGGAGGAAGACTGCGGAGCATCGTTGCCCCAAGGAGGAGATGGAAGCAGCGAGGGCAGAGCGGAGCGTTAATAAGGAGAGATATGCTGGAACACGCCTGGCTAGAAAGCCCGAGAGGCAGCCCCCAAAAAAATTGGGGGCACACGGGAGGTTGGCGGTTCAGGGTGGACTCCTGAGCCAACTCCTCGTGCTCTTTGGAGGGAGCGTTGGAGGGAGCGTCGCACTGGTAAGACGCCGTGCTATGCAGTATTGCGCACGGTGTCTCCAGTGCGCATTCATAGGCCGGTGCGCGACATTCCAGCTCCACTCATCTGTCAGGCTAGGGATCTGTCAGGCTAGGGTGAGTGTGCAGCCTGGAGGAGTGGTGCCGGTTCTGCGCGCTAAGTCTCCCGTGCACCTTCTTGGACCAGGATATCCGGCACCGGATCTGCGTGCAGTGTCTCCGGTGCGTATCCAAAGCCCGGTGCGCAACATTCCAGCTCCCATCATCTGTGAGGTGAGGGTGAGTGAACAGCCGGGGAGTAGGGTGCCGGTTCCGCGCACCAGGCCCCCTGTACGGTTAGAGAGCCCAGTACGTCCAGTCCCTGTTCCACGCTCCAGGATCCCTGTACGCGTCGTGGACCCAGCACGTCCTGTCCCTGTTCCACGCTCCAGGATCCTGTGCGGCGTCGTGGACCCAGCACGTCCTGTCCCTGTTCCACGCTCCAGGATCCTGTGCGCGTCGTGGACCCAGCACGTCCTGTCCCTGTTCCACGCTCCAGGATCCCTGTGCGCGTCGTGGACCCAGCACGTCCTGTCCCTGTTCCACGCTCCAGGATCCCTGTGCGCGTCGTGGACCCAGCACGTCCTGTCCCTGTTACACGCTCCAGGATCCCAGTGCGCATTGTGAGTCCAATACGGCCCGTTCCTGCTCCCCGCACCAGAGTTCCAGTGCGCATCGTGAGTTCAACACGGCCCGTTCCTGCTCCCCGCACCAGAGTCCCTGTGCGCATAGAGAGTCCAGTACGGCCCGTTCCTGCTCCCCGCACCAGAGTTCCAGTGCGCATCGGGAGTCCAACACAGCCCGTTCCTGCTCCCCGCACCAGAGTTCCAGTGCGCATCGTGAGTTCAACACGGCCCGTTCCTGCTCCCCGCACCAGAGTCCCAGTGCGCATCGTGAGTCCAACACGGCCCTTTCCTGTTCCCCGCACCAGAGTCCCAGTGCGCATCGTGAGTCCAACACGGCACGTTCCTGCTCCCTGCACCAGAGCATCGTGAGTTCAACACGGCCTGTTCCTGCTCCCCGCACCAGATCCCCTGTGCGCATCGCGAGTCCAGCACAGCCTGTTCCTACCCCGTCACCAGATCCCCTGTGCGCATCGCGAGTCCAGCACAGCCTGCTCCTACTCCCCGCACCAGGTCCCCTGTGCGCATCGCGAGTCCAGCACAGCCTGCTCCTGCTTCCTGCACCAGGTCCCCTGTGCGCTTCGTCCAGCACGAACTGTTCCGGCTGCTAGCCCAGGGCCTCCAGTGCGTGACCTCGGGCCAGCACGGCCGGCACCGGAGCCGCCACCTTGGACAAAAAGACCACCGAAGACCCCCATGGACTTTTGGCGGTCGGAGTCCGCGCCTTTGGGGGTACTGTCACGCCCAGGCCTGAGTTGACAGGCTGGCGTGTTTAGTTTTTGGTGTAGGGTTTTTTCTGTTCTAGGTTGTTTATTTCTATGTTGGGTTAATGGTTCCCAATTAGAGGCAGCTGTTTGTCGTTACCTCTAATTGGGAACCATATATATGTTTGTAGTTTTCAGAAGGGTTTTGTGGGTTATTGTTTGTTCATAGCGTAAGTGTATTTCTATGTTATGTTCGGATGTTACGATCTTCGGTTTGTTTTTGTTATTTTTCCCAGTTACGTCGAATAAATAAATATGTATACTGAAAGCATCGCTGCGTCTTGGTCCGCTAATATAGAAGATCGTGACAGATCCTCAACAAGGAGGCCCCACTGTATGGTCTCCAACTCAATCATCATGTTTGCTGATGACACAACAGTGGTTAGCCTGATTACCAAAAACAACAAGCCTACAGGGAGGAGGTGAGGGCCCTGGCGGAGTGGTGGCAGGAAAATAATCTCTCCCTCAACCTCAACAAAACGAAGGTGCTGATCGTGGCCTTCAGGAGACAGCAGAGAGCGCACGCTCCCATTCACATCGACGGGGCCGCAGTGGAGAGGGTAAAAAGCTTAAAGTTCCTTTGCGTGCACATCACTGACGACCTAAAATAGTCCATGCACACAGACAGTGTGGTGAAGAAGGAGCAACAGTGTCTCTTCAACCTCAGGAGGCTGAGGGAATTCAGCTTGACCCCTAAGACCCTCACAAACTTCTACAGATGCACCATTGAGAGCATCCTGTTGAGCTATGTCACCGCCTGGTACGGCAACTACACCGTCCACAACCGCAGGGCTCTACAGAGGGTGATGCAGTCAGCCCAAAGGGTTACCGGGGGCACACTGCCTGCCCTCCAGGACAAGTATAGCACTCCGTATCACAGGAATTCCAATAAGATCATCAAGGACCTCAGCCACCCGAGTCACGTCCGATTCACCCCGATACCATCTAGAAGGCGGAAAGACAATACAGGAGCATCAATGCTGGGACCGAGAGACTGAAAAACAGCTCCTATCTCCAGGCCATTAAACTGTTAAACACCACTAGCTGGCCACTAGCCAGCCTCCGCCCAGTACCCTGCCCTGAACCTTAGTCACTGTTACTAGCCTCCTCCCAGTACCCTGCCCTGAACCTAAGTCACTGTTACTAGCCTCCTCCCAGTACCCTGCCCTGAACCTTAGTCACTGTTACTAGCCTCCGCCCAGTACCCTGTCCTGAACCTTAGTCACTGTTACTAGCCTCCTCCCAGTACCCTGCCCTGAACCTTAGTCACTGTTACTAGCCTCCTCCCAGTACCCTGCCCTGAACCTTAGTCACTGTTACTAGCCTCCTCCCAGTACCCTGCCCTGAACCTTAGTCACTGTTACTAGCCATCTACCACTCAGTACCCTGCCCTGAACCTTAGTCACTGTTACTAGCCTCCTCCCAGTACCCTGCCCTGAACCTTAGTCACTGTTAATAGCCAGCTACCACCCAGTACCCTGTCCTGAACCTTAGTCACTGTTACTAGCCTCCTCCCAGTACCCTGCCCTGAACCTTAGTCACTGTTACTAGCCAGCTACCACCCGGTACTCTACTCTGCAACTTAGAGACTGCTGCCCTATGTACATAGTCATTGAACACTGGTCACTTGAATAATGTTTACATATACATATTTACTTATATAACTACTGCTGTACACACCTTTTCTATTCATATACTGTGTTTACACACACCACTATATTGGAACTAGAAACATAAGCATTTCGCTGCACCCTACGATAACCTCTGCAAAATATGTGTGCGTGACCAATAACATTTGATTTGAACTATGATCATTATATTGTCTATTGTTGTGTATTTAGATTTTCTTTTTAAATGTAAATATTTGAATAGTGCATGTGTTATATTGTAACATTGTATTGATGTTGACTGTCTTCTGCCCTGGGACTACAGATAAAACATTTTATAAACCGCTGACTGTACGGATTTTACCAGAATGAATTTACATTTTAAAGCAATACCCCATTTACATTAACTAACAATACCACTGTGGTCAATATCACGATGGTAATACTCTGCAATTGGGGGGAAATAAATAGTTTTAGAAAACTCTTCAGTTAGAAAACGTTTTTACAAAGAAATACAGGGAAATGTTTAACACACTTCAAGATTTGTTGAATATTGACTTTCCTATCTGGTACAGTAGCATTTGATGTGTATTAGATACACACACACACACACACACATACACACATACACACACACACACACACACACACACACAAACACTGTATTAGATTGGACACATACACAAACACACACACTGTATTAGATAGCACGCATACACACACTTGCACAAACACAAACACACACACATACACTCTGTATTAGATGGAACACACACACACACACACACTGTATTAAATAGAACACACACACTGTATTAGATAGAACACACACTCTGTATTAGATAGAACACACACACTGTATTAGATAGGACACACACTCTGTATTAGATAGAACACACACACACTGTATTAGATAGAACACACACTCTGTATTAGATAGGACACACACACACACACACTGTATTCGATAGGACACACACTGTATGAAATAGAACACACACACGCTGTATTAGACATGACACACACTGTATTTGATAGAACACACACACACACACTGTATTAGATAGGACACACACACTGTATTAGATAGAACACACACACTGTATTTGATAGGACACACACTGTATTAGATAGAACACACACACTGTATTAGATAGGACACACACACACACTGTATTAGATAGAACACACACACACTGTATTAGATAGGACACACACACACTGTATTAAATAGGACACACACACACTGTATTAAATAGAACACACACACTGTATTAGATAGAACACACACACTGTATTAGATAGTACACACACTGTACTAGATAGAACACACACGCATTGTATTAGATAGGACACACACACTGTATTAGATAGGACACACATTGTATTATATAGAACACACACACTGGATTAAATAGAACACACACACACTGTATTAGATAGGACACACACGCTGTATTAGATAGAACACACACACACTGTATTAGATAGAACACACACTGTATTTGATAGGACACACACACTGTATTAGATAGAACACACACACGCTGTATTAGACAGGACACACACTGTATTAGATAGAACACACACTGTAATAAATAGTACACACACACTGTATTAGATAGAACACACACACTGTATTAGATAGAACACACACACACTGTATTTGATAGGACACACACTGTATTTTATAGGACACACACACTGTATTAGATAGAACACATACACTGTATTAGATAGGACACACACACTGTATTAGATAGGACACACACACTGTATTAGATAGTACACACACTGTACTAGATAGGACACACACACTGTATTAGATAGGACACACACACTGTATTAGATAGTACACACACTGTACTAGATAGGACACACACATTGTATTAGATAGGACACACACACTGTATTAGATAGGACACACACCCTGTATTAGATAGAACACACACACACACACACTGTATTCGATAGGACACACACTGTATTAAATAGAACACACACACGCTGTATTAGACAGGACACACACTGTATTTGATAGAACACACACACACACACTGTATTAGATAGGACACACACACTGTATTAGATAGAACACACACACACTGTATTAGATAGGACATACACACTGTATTAGATAGAACACACACACTGTATTAGATAGGGGACACACACACTGTATTAGATAGAACACACACACTGTATTTGATAGGACACACACACTGTATTAGATAGAACACACACACTGTATTAGATAGGACACACACACACACACACACTGTATTAGATAGAACACACACACACTGTATTAGATAGGACACACACACTGTATTAGATAGGACACACACACTGTATTAGATAGGACACACTGTATTAGATAGAACACACACACTGTATTAGATAGGACACACACGCTGTATTAGATAGAACACGCACACTGTATTAGATAGGACACACACACTGTATTAGATAGGACACACACACTGTATTAGATAGGACACACTGTATTAGATAGAACACACACACTGTATTAGATAGGACACACACGCTGTATTAGATAGAACACACACACTGTATTAGATAGAACACACACTGTAATAAATAGTACACACACACTGTATTAGATAGAACACACACACTGTATTAGATAGAACACACACACACTGTATTTGATAGGACACACACTGTATTTTATAGGACACACACACTGTATTAGATAGAACACATACACTGTATTAGATAGGACACACACACTGTATTAGATAGGACACACACACTGTATTAGATAGTACACACACTGTACTAGATAGGACACACACACTGTATTAGATAGGACACACACACTGTATTAGATAGTACACACACTGTACTAGATAGGACACACACATTGTATTAGATAGGACACACACACTGTATTAGATAGGACACACACACACTGTATTAGATAGGACACACACACTGTATTAGATAGGACACACACCCTGTATTAGATAGAACACACACATTGTATTAGATAGGACACACACACTGTATTAGATAGGACACACACACTGTATTAGATAGGACACACACCCTGTATTAGATAGAACACACACACACTGTATTCGATAGGACACACACTGTATTAAATAGAACACACACACGCTGTATTAGACAGGACACACACTGTATTTGATAGAACACACACACACACACTGTATTAGATAGGACATACACACTGTATTAGATAGAACACACACACTGTATTAGATAGGACACACACACTGTATTAGATAGAACACACACACTGTATTAGATAGGACACACACACTGTATTAGATAGAACACACACACTGTATTTGATAGGACACACACACACACACACACTGTATTAGATAGAACACACACACACTGTATTAGATAGGACACACACACTGTATTAGATAGGACACACACACTGTATTAGATAGGACACACTGTATTAGATAGAACACACACACTGTATTAGATAGGACACACACGCTGTATTAGATAGAACACGCACACTGCATTAGATAAGACACACACACTGTATTAGATCTCTTTCAGACTGTTGGGCTGTGTGATACAGTATTTTCCACAGTATTTTCCCTGTTTGCCCTCTGTTAACACCTCAGCTTTAATGCCTATTATCCCCAGTGTTGTGAGTGGCGACATTAGCCACCACTGCCTCTCATTTAGCTGCATTAAGTAGCATAGAAAGCTCATGCTGACATTTCATATAACCCAATGAACGGACATTATAATCATAGAGTAGGTTATCCATGTTAGAGAAATAACATTCACTTAAATACTGCCGATCCTCCAGAGTTGACCAAGCCAACCACAGATCCCTGGTATCTGATTATCTGTCTAATATAATATTGGTCGGTTTTTGGCAACCCAGTGAGCTGAGAGGAGTTTCCACCGCTGTTAAAATCCATAACAGGATGTGTGTAAGTACATAGAAGGGTGAAGAATCGGGACATAGAATATCTGTCTAACATCTGTATGGCGTCCTAGTAAATTAGCCCTGAAATCCCTTCAATACTACTGTATGTTTGGGCCTTGAGCTGCCTCATTAGATTAGATAATTAATTTGTTTATTAATTCATTAAAATGGCGTCATTGTGAAAAGTTCTCACGAGGCGGCAGGAATAATTCAGCTTCCTGTATAGTCAGAGTAGACACCTGCCACTCAGGGCCATTACACACACACACACACACACGCAGACACACACACATGCACATACGCATCACACACACATTCACATATACACACACACACACACACATAGGCACATACGCAAACACGCCCACACCATAGACCCAACAACAGACAAATAGGTAGGCCTATACTCTTCTAGCTCACCAAAATAGTTTTGTACGAAGAGTAGTCA
Source organism: Brachymystax lenok tsinlingensis (assembly GCA_030435695.1). NCBI lineage: Eukaryota > Metazoa > Chordata > Actinopteri > Salmoniformes > Salmonidae > Brachymystax > Brachymystax lenok. The sequence continues at coordinate 32,055,734 of CM059784.1, read as the reverse complement.
ACACTCAGAACCACTCAGGGTCAATTACAGTGCATCAGGGTCAGCTACAATGCCTCAGGTTCAGCCACAGTGCATCAGGGTCAGCTACAGTGCATCAGGGTCAGCTACAGTGCATCAGGGTCAGCTGCAGTGCATCAGGGTCAGCTACAGTGCATCAGGGTCAGTTGCAGTTTAGCAGGGTCAGCTACAGTGCATCAGGGTCAGCTACAGTGCATCAGGGTCAGTTGCAGTGCATCAGGGTCAGCTACTGTGCATCAGGGTCAGCTACCATGCATCAAGGTCAGTTGCAGTGCAGAAGGGTTAGCTACAATGCCTCAGGGTCAGCTACAGTGCGTCAGGGTCAGCTACAATGTCTCAGGGTAAGCTACAGTGCAGCAGGGTCAGCTACAATGCATCAGGGTCAGCTACAGTTTAGCAGGGTCAGCTACAGTGCAGCAGGGTCAGCTACAGTGCATCAGGGTCAGCTACAATGCATCAGGGTCAGCTACAGTGCATCAGGGTCAGCTACAGTGCATCAGGGTCAGCTATAGTGCGCCAGGGTCAGCTACAGTGCGTCAGGGTCCGCTACAGTGCAGCAGGGTCAGCTACAATGCATCAGGGCCAGTTGCAGTTTAGCAGGGTCAGCTACAGTGCATCAGGGTCAGCTACAATGCAGCAAGGTCAGCTACAGTGCATCAGGGTCAGCTACAGTGCATCAGGGTCAGCTACAGTGCAGCAGGGTCAGCTACAGTGCGTCAGGGTCAGCTACAATGCAGCAGGGTCAGCTACAATGCATCAGGGTCAGCTACAGTGCATCAGGGTCAGCTACAGTGCATCAGGGTCAGCTGCAGTGCATCAGGGTCAGCTACAGTGCATCAGGGTCAGTTGCAGTTTAGCAGGGTCAGCTACAGTGCATCAGGGTAAGTTGCAGTGCATCAGGGTCAGCTACAGTGCATCAGGGTAAGTTGCAGTGCATCAGGGTCAGCTACAGTGCAGCAGGGTCAGCTACTGTGCATCAGGGTCAGCTACAGTGCATCAGGTCAGCTACCGCGCATCAAGGTCAGTTGCAGTGCAGAAGGGTTAGCTACAATGCCTCAGGGTCAGCTACAGTGCGTCAGGGTCAGCTACAATGTCTCAGGGTAAGCTACAGTGCAGCAGGGTCAGCTACAATGCATCAGGGTCAGCTACAGTGCAGCAGGGTCAGCTACAGTGGATCAGGGTCAGCTACAATGCATCAGGGTCAGCTACAGTGCATCAGGGTCAGCTACAATGCATCAGGGTCAGCTACAGTGCAGCAGGGTCAGCTACTGTGCATCAAGGTCAGTTGCAGTGCAGCAGGGTCAGCTACAATGCCTCAGGGTAAGCTACAGTGCGTCAGGGTCAGCTACAATGCCTCAGGGTCAGCTACAGTGCCTCAGGGTTAGTTGCAGTTTAGCAGGGTCAGCAATAGTGCATCAGGGTCAGCTACAGTGCATCAGGGTCAGTTGCAGTGCATCAGGGTCAGCTACAGTGCATCAGGGTCAGCTACAATGCCTCAGGGTCAGCTACCGTCCAGCAGGGTCAGCTACAATGCCTCAGGGTCAGCTACCATGCAGCAGGGTCAGCGACAATGCCTCAGGTTCAGCTACAGTGCAGCAGGGTCAGCTACAGTGCATCAGGTCAGCTACCGCGCATCAAGGTCAGTTGCAGTGCAGCAGGGTCAGCTACAATGCCTCAGGGTAAGCTACAGTGCATCATGGTCAGCTACAATGCCTCAGGGTCAGCTACAGTGCAGCAGGGTCAGCTACAGTGCAGCAGGGTCAACTACAGTGCAGCAGGGTCAGCTATAATGCCTCAGGGTCAGCTACAATGCCTCATGGTCAGCTACAATGCCTGAGGGTCAGCTACAGTGCAGCAGGGCCAGCTACAGTGCATCAGGGTCAGCTATAATGCCTCAGGGTCAGCTACAATGCCTCATGGTCAGCTACAATGCCTGAGGGTCAGCTACAGTGCAGCAGGGTTAGCTACAGTGCAGCAGGGCCAGCTACAGTGCATCAGGGTCAGCTACAGTGTAGTGCCCCGTGAGCTATTTTGGGGTTAAACATTTGACTCTAGGGCACAACATGGAAGCCAGGCTTCTCATACCCGGTGGGTGCCAGTTCATATCCTACTACCCCTGGCAGCCAGGCCTGGGATTTCAACATGCAACACTCTGGTTTTCATCTATCTAACCTCTAGGCTAACTACTGCTCCAAGTAAGAGACAGAGAGAGTTTGAGACAGACAGAGTGAGGTACTGAGAGAAAAAGAGAGAGAGACAGAGAGAGAGAGAGAGAGAGAGAGAGAGAGAGAGAGAGAGAGAGAGAGAGTGGGTTTGAGACAGAGACCGTACTTCTCCCACTGACCAACAGGGTTGTGCTCTCTGAAACTTATATCACAGAAGAAGAGTGTGTATGGGAGGGTGTAGCTGTGTGTGTATGTTTGTGTGTGTGTATGGGAGGGTGTGGCAGTGTGTGTGTGTGTGTATGGGAGGGTGTGGCAGTGTGTGTGTGTGTGTGTGTGTGTATGGGAGGGTGTGGCAGTGTGTGTGTGTATGGGAGGGTGTGGCAGTGTGTGTGTGTTTGTGTGTGTGTATGGGAGGGTGTGGCAGTGTGTGTGTGTATGGGAGGGTGTGGCAGTGTGTGTGTGTTTGTGTGTGTGTATGGGAGGGTGTGGCAGTGTGTGTGTGTGTGTGTGTATGGGAGGGTGTGGCAGTGTGTGTGTGTGTGTATGGGAGGGTGTGGCAGTGTGTGTGTGTGTATGGGAGGGTGTGGCAGTGTGTGTGTGTGTATGGGAGGGTGTGGCAGTGTGTGCGTGTGTGTATGGGAGGGTAAGGCAGTGTGTGTGTGTGTGTGTGTGTGTGTGTGTGTGTGTGTGTGTGTGTGTGTGTGTGTGTGTGTGTGTGTGTGTGTGTGTGTGTGTGTGTGTGTGTGCGTGCGTGCGTGTATTAGTTCTCTTTGAAACACGTATCGGCGAGGCGGAGTGTGTGGTATTAACCGGGGGTGACAGCAGTGACCGCCCTGGTGCCGGGCACCGAGAGAACCAGTCATCTGCTCCCTCCTTCCTCGTTAGACCGTGTTTGAAGACAATTATCTGTGGCTCACACACACACACACACACACACACACACACACACACACATCTGAGAGAGGCTTTGGATCTGATGCTGCCGCTGAGTTGGAAAGCCTTTTCATATTGACTCTGATCGTTCAGGCTAAGTTTTGAAACACGAGATGACTGTATTAACCGTAAGGGGACGTGAGCGAAAGCAGAGGGGCTGTTGTACGTTCAGACGCCTCTCACAACAATTTGGGTAATGGGGAATTAGCACAGCTGCTGAACCGTACTGATGATTTATTTGGGGTTTAATCAAGTCGCTCAGAAGCCAACCCACCCTTTAATCTAATCTGAAATCAAAGTTCATGTTGTTGATGAAGATGAAATGGAGAGTCAGAGGAGGGAGAGAGAGAGAGAGAGAGAGAGAGAGAGAGAGAGGCACCAGCAGCACAGTTCACACCATGCAGCCATCTGTATCCCTCTTTTTTCTCACTCTCTCTTTAAATCTCATTTTTTCTGCCCAGATTCCTCCTCCCTTTCCCTCACTCTTTACGTCTCCCCCCTCCCCCACCCTCTCTCTAAATCTGTCCATCTCTCAGTCTCTCTACCTCTCCACCCTCTCCCCCAGCCTCTCGCTAAATCTCTCCACCCTCCCCCCACCCTCTCTCTAAATCTCTCCATCTCTCTCACCCCCGACCCTCTCTCTAAAATTATCCGTCTCACTAAAGTCACCATTATTAGTCAGTTGTACAACCAAATGCCTTCAACCGAAATGTGTCTTCCGCATTTAACCCAACCCCTCTGAATCAGAGAGGTGCGGGGGGCTGCCTTAATCGACATCCACGTCTTTGGCGCCCGGGGAACAGTGGGTTAACTGCCTTGTTCAGGGGCAGAACGACAGATTTTTCCTTGTCAGCTTGGGGATTCGAACCTGCAACCCTCCGGTTACAAGTCCAACGCTCTAACCACTAGGCTACCTGCCGCCCCTACCTACCACTACCTTTCCACCCTCCCCCACCTTCTCTCTAAATCTCTCTGTCTCTCTCACCCCCAACCCTCTCTCTAAATCTCTCCGTCTCTCTCACCCCCCACCCTCTCTCTAAATCTCTCCGTCTCTCTCACCCCCCACCCTCTCTCTAAATCGCTCCGTCTCTCTCACCCCCCACCTTCCCTCTAAATCTCCCCGTCCCTCTACCTCTCCAACCTACCGCCACCCTCTGATTAAATCTCTGTCTCTCTACCTCTACACCCCACCCTCTCTCTAAATCTCTCCATCTCTCTCTGCTTTGGCCTTCCGAGGATGGGTTCCAAGGTGTAGGTAGTGTCATTACCCAGCCAATAGGTTGTGTGGAACAAAGCCAGGGTGACATTTTATCTGACGGCGGTTCCCGTGGGGCTCAGGAGCCGCACACACAAACACGCATTGGATGAACACACACGCATGGACGAACACACACACAGCTCCTGTGTGGCCCAAGCGGACTGCCTCGGTGTCAGGGCGATTTCAGCGTGCACGGCGCGGAGGGGAAGAAAACCCCAAAAACTGAGGCCATATCACAGTGTCTGTGTGTGTGTATGTGTGTGTGTGCGTGTATGCGTGTGAGCGCGCATACACACATAGAATCACCTAAGATTCTTATTCCCAGTGGCTCCAGATAGAATCACCTCAGATTCTTATTCCTATTGGCTCCAGATAGAATCACCTCAGATTCTTATTCCCAGTGGCTCCAGATAGAATCACCTCAGATTCTTATTCCTAGTGGCTCCAGATAGAATCACCTCAGATTCTTATTCCTAGTGGCTCCAGATAGAATTACCTCAGATTCTTATTCCCAGTGGCTCCAGATAGAATCACCTCAGATTCTTATTCCTAGTGGCTCCAGATAGAATCACCTCAGATTCTTATTCCTAGTGGCTCCAGATAGAATTACCTCAGATTCTTATTCCTAGTGGCTCTAGATAGAATCACCTCAGATTCGTATTCCTAGTGGCTCTAGATAGAATCACCTCAGATTATTATTCCTATTGGCTCCAGATAGAATCACATCAGATTCTTATTCCTAGTGGCTCCAGATAGAATCACATCAGATTCTTATTCCTAGTGGCTCTAGATAGAATCACCTCAGATTCGTATTCCTAGTGGCTCTAGATAGAATCACCTCAGATTATTATTCCTATTGGCTCCAGATAGAATCACCTCAGATTCTTATTCCTAGTGGCTCCAGATAGAATTACCTCAGATTCTTATTCCTAGTGGCTCTAGATAGAATCACCTCAGATTCGTATTCCTAGTGGCTCTAGATAGAATCACCTCAGATTATTATTCCTATTGGCTCCAGATAGAATCACATCAGATTCTTATTCCTAGTGGCTCCAGATAGAATCACATCAGATTCTTATTCCTAGTGGCTCTAGATAGAATCACCTCAGATTCGTATTCCTAGTGGCTCTAGATAGAATCACCTCAGATTATTATTCCTATTGGCTCCAGATAGAATCACCTCAGATTATTATTCCTAGTGGCTCCAGATAGAATCACCTCAGATTCTTATTCCCAATGGCTCCAGATAGAATCACCTGAGATTCTTATTCCTAGTGGCTCCAGATAGAATCACCTCAGATTCGTATTCCCAGTGGCTCCAGATAGAATCACCTCAGATTCTTATTCCTAGTGGCTCCAGATAGAATCACCTCAGATTCTTATTCCCAGTGGCTCTAGATAGAATCACGTCAGATTCTTATTCCTAGTGGCTCTAGATAGAATCACCTCAGATTATTATTCCTAGTGGCTCCAGATAGAATCACCTCAGATTCTTATTCCTAGTGGCTCCAGATAGAATCACATCAGATTCTTATTCCTAGTGGCTCTAGATAGAATCACCTCAGATTCGTATTCCTAGTGGCTCTAGATAGAATCACCTCAGATTATTATTCCTATTGGCTCCAGATAGAATCACCTCAGATTATTATTCCTAGTGGCTCCAGATAGAATCACCTCAGATTCTTATTCCCAATGGCTCCAGATAGAATCACCTGAGATTCTTATTCCTAGTGGCTCCAGATAGAATCACCTCAGATTCGTATTCCCAGTGGCTCCAGATAGAATCACCTCAGATTCTTATTCCTAGTGGCTCCAGATAGAATCACCTCAGATTCTTATTCCCAGTGGCTCTAGATAGAATCACGTCAGATTCTTATTCCTAGTGGCTCTAGATAGAATCACCTCAGATTATTATTCCTAGTGGCTCCAGATAGAATCACCTCAGATTCTTATTCCTAGTGGCTCCAGATAGAATCACATCAGATTCTTATTCCTAGTGGCTCTAGATAGAATCACCTCAGATTCGTATTCCTAGTGGCTCTAGATAGAATCACCTCAGATTATTATTCCTATTGGCTCCAGATAGAATCACATCAGATTCTTATTCCTAGTGGCTCTAGATATAATCACCTCAGATTCGTATTCCTAGTGGCTCTAGATAGAATCACCTCAGATTATTATTCCTATTGGCTCCAGATAGAATCACCTCAGATTATTATTCCTAGTGGCTCCAGATAGAATCACCTCAGATTCTTATTCCCAGTGGCTCTAGATAGAATCACGTCAGATTCTTATTCCTAGTGGCTCTAGATAGAATCACCTCAGATTATTATTCCTAGTGGCTCCAGATAGAATCACCTCAGATTCTTATTCCCAATGGCTCCAGATAGAATCACCTCAGATTATTATTCCTATTGGCTCCAGATAGAATCACCTCAGATTCTTATTCCCAGTGGCTCCAGATAGAATCACCTCAGATTCTTATTCCTAGTGGCTCCAGATAGAATTACCTCAGATTCTTATTCCTAGTGGCTCTAGATGGAAATGTGACTTCAATATCAATCGAACAGTGAGCAAAAATGAGAACAAACAAAGAGTTTATTTCCAAACCGCTATATCCACAAATTATTCACATTTGTGTATTTTGTACCATGAAAAAGTATTGCTTTGTAGTACCTTCATGTTGTGCAAAATATTACTGTTGTCATATTTTTTATTCAACAATTTTACATGTGAATTAAAATATGTTTTGTTATTTTTGCAAAACACTATATATCCATTGTTTAGCTGTAATGGAATGTACGTATCCTGTATATTTAACTGTGATATGTGGTTCTCTCACTGTGATTATCTTAACCTCTTGGGGATAATTAAGGAGCAGTGGTTGCCAGGTGTGTGTAATGATGGTTGCCAGGTGTGTGTAATGATGGTTGCCAGGTGTGTGTAATGATGGTTGCCAGGTGTGTGTAATGATGTTTGTCAGGTGTGTGTAATGATGGTTGCCAGGTGTGTGTAACGAGGGTTGCCAGGTGTGTGTAATGATGGTTGCCAGGTGTGTGTTATGTTGTTTGTATGGTGTGTGTAATGATGGTTGCCAAGTGTGTGTAACGAGGGTTACACAGTGCCTTTCCGTTCACCTTCACACTCCTGGGCCAGACTACACTCAATCATAGGACCTACTGAAGAGATGAGTCTTCAATAAAGACTTAAAGGTTGAGACTGAGTCTGCGTCTCTCACATGGATAGGCAGACCATTCCATAAAAATGGAGCTCTATAGGAGAAAGCCCTGCCTCCAGCTGTTTGCTTAGAAATTCTAGGGGCAGTAAGGAGGCCTGTGTCTTGTGACCGTAGCGTACATGTAGGTATGTACCGCAGGACCAAATCGGAAAGATAGGTAGGAGCAAGCCCATGTAATGCTTTGTAGGTTAGCAGTAAAACCTTGAAATCAGCCCTTGCCTTAACAGGAAGCCAGTGTAGAGAGGCTAGCACTGCAGTAATATGATACATTTTTTGGTTCTAGTCAAGATTCTAGCAGCCGTGTTTAGCACTAACTGAAGTTTATTTAGCGCTTTATCCGGGTAGCCGGAAAGTAGAGCATTGCAATAGTCTAACCTAGAAGTGACAAAAGCATGGATAGATTTTTCTGCATCATTTTTCGACAGAAAGATTCAGATTTTTGCAATGTTACGTAGATGGAAAAAAGCTGTCCTTGATATGTTCGTCAGTCTTTATATGTTCGTCAAAAGAGATATCAGGGTCCAGAGTAACGCCAAGGTCCTTCACAGTTTTATTTGAGACGACTGTACAACCATCAAGATTAATTGTCAGATTCAACAGAAGATCTCTTTGTTTCTTGGGACCTAGAACCTAGAACAAGCATCTCTGTTTTGTCAGAGTTTAAAAGTAGAACATTTGCCGCCATCCACTTCCTTATGTCTGAAACACAGGCTTCCAGGGAGGGCAATTTTGGTTCTTCACCATGTTTCATTGAAATGTACAGCTGTGTGTCATCCGCATAGCAGTGAAAGTTAACATTATGTTTCCGAATGACATCACCAAGAGGTAAAATATATAGTGAAAACAATAGTGGTCTTATAACAGAGCCTTGAGGAACACTGAAATTTACAGTTGATTTGTCAGAGGACAAACCATACACAGAGACAAACTGATATCTTTCTGACACTTAAGATCTAAACCAGGCCAGAACTTGTCCGTGTAGACCAATTTGGGTTTCCAATCTCTCCAAAAGAATGTGGTGATCAATGGTATCAAAAGCAGCACTAAGGTCTAGGAGCACGAGGACAGTTGCAGAGCCTCGGTCTGACGCCATTAAAAGGTAATTTACTACCTTCACAAGTGCCGTCTCAGTGCTATGATGGGGTCTAAAACCAGACTGAAGCATTTCGTATACATTGTTTGTCTTCAGGAAGGCAGTGAGTTGCTGCGCAAAAATGTTTGAGAGTAATGGTTTGGCTTTTTCAAGAGAGGCTTTTTTTACTGCCACTTTTAATGAGTTTGGTACACATCCGGTGGATAGAGAGCCGTTTATTATGTTCAACATAGGAGGGCCAAGCACAGGAAGCAGCTCTTCCAGTAGTTTAGTTGGAATAGGGTCCAGTATGCAGCTAGAAGGTTTAGAGGCCATGATTATTTTCATCAATGTGTTAAGAGATATGGTACTAAAAAACTTGAGTGTCTCCCTTGATCCTATGTCCTGGCAAAGTTGTGCAGACTCAGGACAACTGAGCTTTGGAGGAAAAAGCAGATTTAAAGAAGAGTCCGTAATTTGCTTTCTAATGATCATGATCTTTTCTTCAAAGAAGTTCATGAATTTATCACTGCTGAAGTGAAAGCCATCCTCTCTTGGGGAATGCTGCTTTTTAGTTAGTATCAAAAATAAATGTTGGATTGTTCTTATTTTCCTCAATTAACTTGGAAAAATAAGTGTGTGTAATGATGGTTGCCAGGTGTGTGTAACGATGGTTGCCAGGTGTGTGTAATGATCGTTGCCAGGACCAGTGGTTAGTAGACCGGCGACGTCAAGCGCTGGAGTGGGAGGGATTGATTACGAAACATTTATACTGAACAAAAATATTAACGCAACATTTAAAGTGTTTGACCCATGTTTCATGAGCTGAAATAAAGGATCCCAAAATTGTCCATATGCACAAGAAGCTGATTTCTCTAAAATATTGTGCACAAACCCTGTTAGTTGTTTACATCCCTGTTAGTGAGCATTTCTCCTTCGCCAAGACAATCCATCCACCTGACTGGTGTTGCATATCAAGAAGCTGATTAAACCACTGAAGAAAAATATTAACGCAACATGCAACAATTTCTAATATTTTACTAAATTACAGTTCATAAAAGGAAATCAGTCAGTTGAAATAAATTAATTAGGCCCTAAACTATGGATTTCACATGACTGGCAATAAAGATATGCATCTGTTGGTCACAAATACCTTTTAAAAAAAGGTAGGGACATGGATCAGAAAACCAGTCAGTATCTGGTGTGACCACCATTTGTCTCATGCAGCGCGATCAGAGTTGATCAGGCTGTTGGTTGTGTCCTGTGGAATGTTGTTCCTGGATATTGGAGGGAACTGGAACACGCTGTCGTACACATCGTTCTAGAGCATCCCAAACTGATCAATGGGTGACATGTTTGGTGAGTATGCAGGTCATTGAAGAACTGGGACATTTTTTAGCTTCCAGGAATTGTGTACAGATCCTTGCAACATGGGGCTGTGCGTTGTCATGATGAAACATGAGGTGATGGCGGCGGATGAATGGCACGACAATGGGCCTCAGGATCTGGTCACGGTATCTCTGTGCGTTCAAATTGCCATTGCTAAAATGCAATTGTGTTTGTTGTCCGTAGCTTATGCCTGCTCATACCATGACCCCTCCACCACCATGGGGCACACTGTTCAAAATGTTGACCCCAGCAAACCGCTCACCCACACAACGCCATACCGCTGTCGGCCATCTGCCCGATAAAGTTGAAACCGGGATTCGTCCATGAAGAGCACACTTCTCCAGCGTGCCAGTGGCCATTGAAGGTAAGCATTTGCCCACTGATATCGGTTACGACGCCAAACTGCAGTCAGGTCAAGACCCTGGTGAGGATGACGAGCACTCAGATGTGTTTTCCTGAAACGGTTTCTTACAGTTGGTGCAGAAATTGTTTCGCTGTGCAAACCAACAGTTTCATCAGCTGGCCGGGTGGCTGGTCTCAGACCATCCCGCAGTTGAAGAAGCCGGATGTGGAGGTCCTGGGCTGGTGTGGTTACACGTGGTCTGCGGTCGTGAGGCTGGTTGGATGTACTGCAAAATTCTCTAAAACAACATTGGAGGCAGCTTATGGTAGAGAAATGAGCGTTCAATTCTCGGGCAACAGCTCCGGTGGACATTTCTGCAGTCAGCATGCCAATTGCATGCTCCCTCAAAACCTGAGACATCAGTGTTGTGTGACAAAACTGCACATTTTAGAGTTGCCTTTTATTGTCCCCAGCACAAAGTGCATCTGTGGATGGATTATCTTGGTAAAGGAGAAACGTTCACTAACAGAGATGTAAACAAATCTGTGCACAACATTTTTTGAGAAATAAGCTTTTTGTGAGTAGGGAACATTTCGGTGATCTTTTATTTCAGCTCGTGAAACATGGGACATACACTATTTTTGTTCAGTGTATGTTGTGCCTTTTGTAGACGTCGGGTGTACAGGTGACTTGGGTCGTTTGACACCTGTCTGTTAGGCTGCCTGTGGTAGACACATTCTAGGATAGTCAAACGCACGCTGTCAAAAGCCTCAGTCATTTTTTACTGATGCTTTCTAGTATGACTAGAAAGCATGCCATTGTTGTAATTATATGATAGAACTGTAAATTGAAATAAATTAAATTACACTGTTTGTTTTTTGAAAAACAGCCTTTAGCAAAGCAGTTTATAGACACACGCTGTTGAAGTTAATGATAACATAAATTGCTCCTTAAATTGTCTGTCTGAAAATAACACACTGTATTTACCATTATGAAGTGAACAATTCAATAGAGTATATCTAGGCAACTAAACTATGCCTCAATGTATTGGCTCTCCTTCCTCTGTTTTTGGGAAGTGCTCAGGCCTATTCGGTGTTTGTCTATCTAATGCTTCAGCATAGGGCTTTTTAATTAATGCAATGACATAAAAACTGGTGTCGACACACACACACACACACACACTACCCATAGGGACAGCATTAACCTCACGCTCCCTTTCTAGTCAGATTAAAAGCTATGGAGGTTACCCCAGAGCCAGGGTGTTAAGCTGGAGTTGAAACCCTCTGAGGCTGCAGTCAAATCCCCTACTCAATGATGCTCTGCTCAGTTCCATTCAACCGTGCTCTTCTTCAGCTAGCTAGCGCTCTGGATTAGAGAGAGGGAGGGAGAGAGAGGGTGGGGGGAGAGATACAGAAAGAGAGACGGAAAAGGGGGGTAGAGAGAGAGACGGAGGGGGGAGAAAGAGATAGAGAGAGAGAGAATAGAGTGATAGAGACACTGTTGCCCTAGAGCAGTGGTTCCCAAACTTTTTATAGTCCCGTACCCCTCAAACACTCAACTTCCAGCTGCGTCCCCCCCTCTAGCACCAGGGTCAGCGCACTCTGAAACATTGTTTTGTTGCCATCATTGTAAGCGTGCCACACACGCACTATACGATACATTTATTAAACATAAGAATGAGTGTGAGTTTGTGTCACAAACCGACTCGTGGGAAGTGACAAAGAGCTCTAATAGGACCAGGGCACAAATAATAATATAACCATAATATAACCATAATATAACCATCTTACATATCTTACATATAAAACCTTATTTGTTCATAAAAAATTGTGAATAACTCACCACAGGTTAATGAGGAGGGTGTGCTTGAAAGGATGCACATAACTCTGCAATGTTGGGTTGTATTGGAGAGAGTCTCAGTCTTAAATCATATTCCACCCACAGTCTGTGCCTGTATTTAGTTTTCATGCTACTGAGGGCTGAGAATCCACTCTCACACAGGTACATGGTTGCAAAGGGCATCATTGTCTTAACAGCATGATTTGCCAAGGCAGGATACTCTGAGCACAGCCCAATCCAGAAAAAAAAGATCCTCTCCTGTTGTCCCGGTTTCCATTGGTTTGCAGAAGAGGATGTCTTCCTTAATTGACCCCCATAAATGTAACGGACATATACCAGGAGCTGTACCAGGCCCGCCACGTCTGTTGACTCATCCAGCTGTAACACATAGAATTCACTGGCTTGTATGCGAAACAGTAATTGTTTCAAAACATCTCCTGGCATGTCACTGATGCGTCGTGAAACGGTGTTGTTTTATGAAGGCATTGTCTGTGTCCTTTTTTTGGGCCTTTTCCCCCAGCATGTTCCAGCCATATCCACGGCAGCAGGAATAATTAAGTCCTCCACAATAGTATGGGGCTTGCCTGTCCTAGCCACTCGGTAGCTCACCATATAAGAAGCTTCTAGCCCCTTCTTATTAATGGTATCTGTTGCTTTTATAAAAATGTCTTTATTTATTTAACTTTGTTAAAGCAAGGCTCCTGAACTCTTGTGTATTTTCTGCACTATACAATGATATGGGCAGCATCCATGTAACACTTTTACAACATGCAGAAGTGCGCTGGTTATCAAGGGGCAAAGTATTGACACGTTTTTATTTGAGAGACGAGCTTAAAGATTTTTTTACTGACCATAATTTTCACTTGTCTGACTGCTGACATGATGACAAGTTTCTCACACAACTGGCCTATCTGGGTGATGCTTTTTCTCGCCTGAATGATCTGAATCTAGGATTACAGGGACTCTCCTCAACTATATTCAATGTGCGAGACAACATTGAGGCTATGATGAAGAATTTGGAGCATGTCTCTGTCAGCGTTAACAAGGACAACAGGTCTTTCCACCATTGTATGATTTTTTTGTGTGCAAATGAACTCAAGCTTAGGGACAATGTCAAATGTGATATAGCGAAGCACCTGAGTGAGTTGGGTGCACAATTACGCAGGTACTTTCCCCAAACGGATGACACAAACAACTGGATTCGTTATCCCTTTCATGCCCTGCCTCCAGTCCACTTATCGATATCTGAACAAGAGAGACTCATTGAAATTGCAACCAGCAGTTCTGTGAAAAGGGAATTTAATCCAAGCCACTGCCAGATTTCAAATCAAATCAAATTTGTTTGGTCACATACACATGGTTAGCAGATATTATTGTGAGTGTAGTGAAATGCTTGTGCTTCTAGTTCTGACAGTAATTAGTAATATCTAACAAGTAATCTAACAAATTCACAATGACTGCCTTATACACACACATGTAAAGGGATGAATAAGAATATGTACATATAAATATATGAATGAGAGATGGCCGTGCGGCATAGGCAAGATGCGGTAGATGGTAAAGAATGCAGTATTTACAGTGGCTTGAGAAAGTATTCACCCCCCTTGGCATGTTTCCTATTTTGTTGCCTTACAACCTGGAATTAAGATGGATTTTTGGGGGGTTTGCATCATTTGATTTACACAACATGCCTACCACTTTGAAGATCCAAAATATTTTTTATTGTGAAACAAACATAAGACAAAAAAACTGAAAACACGAGCGTGCATAGCTATTCACCCCCAAAGTCAATACTTTGTAGAGCCACCTTTTATAGAAATTACAGCTGCAAGTCTCTTGTGGTATGTCTCTATAAGCTTGGCACATCTAGCCACTGGGATTTTTGCCCATTCTTCAAGGCAAAACTGCTACAGCTCCTTCAAGTTGGATGGGTTCCACTGGTGTACAGAAATCTTTAAGTAATACCACAGATTCTCAATTGGATTGAGGTCTGGGCTTTGACTAGGCCATTCCAAGACATTTAAATGTTTCCCCTTAAACCACTCAAGTGTTGCTTTAGCAGTTTGCTTAGGGTCATTGTCCTGCTGGAAGGTGAACCTCCATGGGAAACTGGTCAGAATTGAAGGAATGATGGATGGCGCTAAATACAGGGACATTCTTGAGGGAAACCTGTTTCAGTCTTGAGACTGGGACGGAGGTTCACCTTCCAGCAGGACACATCCTCCTCACAGCATGATGCTGCCACCACCATGCTTCACTGTGTGGATGGTGTTCTCGGGGTGATGAGAGGTGTTGGGTTTGCGCCAGAGGTAGTGTTTTCCTTCATGGCTAAAAAGCTACATTTTAGTCTCATCTGACCAGAGTACCTTCTTCCATATGTTTGGGGAGTCTCCCACATTGTTTGCTTGTTTTTTTTCTTTAAGCAATGGCTTTTTTCGGGCCACTCTTCCGTAAAGCTCAGCTCTGTGGAGTGTATGGCTTAAAGTGGTCCTATGGACAGATACTCCAATCTCCGCTGTGGAGCTTTTCAGCTCCTTCAGGGTTATCTTTGGTATCTTTGTTGCCTCTCTGATTAATGCCCTCCTTGCCTGGTCTGTGAGTTTTGGTGGGCGGCCCTCTCTTGGCCTGGTCTGTGAGTTTTGGTGGGCGGCCCTCTCTCTAGGATCAGCAGAGTGTAGATGTTGTTTCCTACCTTCACCACATGGGGGGCGGCCCGTCAGAAAGTCCAGGACCCAGTTGCAAAGGGCGGAGTCGAGACCCAGGGTCTCGAGCTTATTGACAAGTTTGGAGGGTACTCTGGTGTTAAATGCTGAGCTGTAGTCAATGAACAGCATTCTTACATACAGTGAGGGAAAAAAGTATTTGATCCCCTGCAGATTTTGTACGTTTGCCCACTGAAAAAGAAATGATCAGTCTATAATTTTAATGGTAGGTTTATTTGAACAGTGAGAGACAGAATAACAAAAGAAAAATCCAGAAAAATGCATGTGAAAAATGTTAGAAATTGATTTGCATTTTAATGAGGGAAATAAGTATTTGACCCCCTCTCAATCAGAAAGATTTCTGGCTCCCAGGTGTCTTTTATACAGGTAACTGGCTGAGATTAGGAGCACACTCTTAAAGGGAGTGCTCCTAATCTCAGTTTATCTTTATAAAAGACACCTGTCCACAGAAGCAATCAATCAATCACATTCCAAACTCTCCACCATGGCCAAGACCAAAGAGCTCTCCAAGGATGTCAGGGACAAGATTGTAGACCTACACAAGGCTGGAATGGGCTACAAGACCATCGCCAAGCAGCTTGGTGAGAAGGTGACAACAGTTGGTGCGATTATTCGCAAATGGAAGAAACACAAAAGAACTGTCAATCTCCCTCGGCCTGGGGCTCCATGCAAGATCTCACCTCGTGGAGTTTCAATGATCATGAGAACGGTGAGGAATCAGCCCAGAACTACACAGGAGGATCTTGTCAATGATCTCAAGGCAGCTGAGACCATAGTCACCAAGAAAACAATTGGTAACACACTACGCCGTGAAGGACTGAAATCCTGCAGCGCCCGCAAGGTCCCCCTGCTCAAGAAAGCACATATACATGCCCGTCTGAAGTTTGCCAATGAACATCTGAATGATTCAGAGGACAATTGGGTGTAAGTGTTGTGGTCAGATGAGACCAAAATTGAGCTTTTTGGCATCAACTCAACTCGCCGTGTTTGGAGGAGGAGGAATGCTGCCTATGACCCCAAGAACACCATCCCCACCGTCAAACATGGAGGTGGAAACATTATGCTTTGGGGGTGTTTTTCTGCTAAGGGGACAGGACAACTTCACCGCATCAAAGGGACGATGGACAGGGCCATGTACCGTCAAATCTTGGGTGAGAACCTCCTTCCCTCAGCCAGGGCATTAAAAATGGGTCGTGGAGGGGTATTCCAGCATGACAATGATCCAAAACACACAGCCAAGGAAACAAAGGAGTGGCTCAAGAAGAAGCACATTAAGGTCCTGGAGTGGCCTAGCCAGTCTCCAGACCTTAATCCCATAAGAAATCTGTGGAGGGAACTGAAGGTTTGAGTTGCCAAACGTCAGCCTCGAAACCTTAATGACTTGGAGAAGATCTGCAAAGAGGAGTGGGACAAAATCCCTCCTGAGATGTGTGCAAACCTGGTGGCCAACTACAAGAAAAGTCTGACCTCTGTGATTGCCAACAAGGGTTTTACCACCAAGTACTAAGTCATGTTTTGCAGAGGGGTCAAATACTTATTTCCCTCATTAAAATGCAAATCAATTTATAACATTTTTCACATGCATTTTTCTGCATTTTTTCGTTGTTATTCTGTCTCTCACTGTTCAAATAAACCTACCATTAAAATTATAGACTGATAATTTCTTTGTCAGTGGGCAAACGTACAAAATCAGCAGGGGATCAAATACTTTTTCCCCCCACTGTAGGTATTCTTCTTGTCCAGATGGGATAGGGCAGTGTGCAGTGTGATGGCGATTGCATCGTCTGTGGACCTATTGGGGTGGTAAGCAAATTGGAGTGGGTCTAGGATATCAGGTAGGGTGGAGGTGATATAATCCTTGACTAGTCTCTCAAAGCACTTCATGATGACAGAAGTGAGTGCTACGGGGCGATAGTCATTTAGTTCAGTTACCTTAGCTTTCTTGGGACTGGAACAATGGTGGCCATCTTGAAGCATGTGGGCACAGCAGACTGGGATAGGGATTGATTGAATATGTCCGTAAACACACCGGCCAGCTGGTCTGCGCATGCTCTGAGCCCTTTGCAACCACGTATCTATGTGAGAGTGGATTCTCGAACCTCAATAGCATGAAAACTAAATACAGGCACATACTGTGTTCGGAAAATTATTTAATACTGAGACTCTCCCCAATACAACCCAATACAAACCAACATTGTATCTATAAGAGCTCTTTGTCACTTCCCACGAGCCGGGTTGTGACAAAAAATAATTCTTATGTTTAATAAATGGATTGTGTAGTGTGTGTGTAGCAGACTTACAATGGTGGCAAAAAACAACATTTGAGAGTGCGCTGACCCTGGTGCTAGAGGGGGTATTCAGCTGGAGGTTGAATGTTTGAAGGGGTATGCGACTATAAAACGTTTGCGAACCACTGGTCTAATTGATTAAACAAACGAAAACACATATCTAAATGTAGCATTCTTAATGACGCGAAAAAATCTAGTTATTTTTGGTTGGCTATCAAAGTTAGTTGGTGAACTCAGGTGTTTTAAACTTGCTTTAGTAGTTCTAGATGCATTTTAAACCAGCTTCCATAGTTCTAGATGCCTTTTAAACCAGCATCAGTAGTTATAGATTTATTTTAAACCAGCTTCAGTACTTATTTATGCCTTTTAAACCAGCTTCAGTACTTCTTTATGCCTTTTAAACCAGCTTCTGTAGTTCTAGATGCCTTTTAAACCTGCTTAAGTCGTTCTAGATACCTTTTAAACCGGCTTCAGTAGTTCTAGATGCCTTTTAAACCAGCTTCCGTAGTTCTAGATGCCTTTTAAACCAGCTTCAGTACTTCTAGATGCCTTTTACAACAGATTCCTTGGTTCTAGATGCCTTTTAAACCAGCATGCATTCTTCTAAATTTCTTATGAACCAGCTTCAATAGTTCTAGATGCCTTTTAAACCAGCTTCTGTAGTTCTATATGCCTTTTAAACCAGCTTCAGTGGTTCTAGATACCTTTTAAACCAGCTTCTGTAGTTGTAGATGCCTTTTAAACAAGCTTCCGTAGTTCTAGATTACTTTTAAATCAGCTTCAGTAGTTCTAGATGCCTTTTAAACCAGCTTCAGTAGTTCTAGATGCCTTATAAATCAGCTTCAGTAGTTCTAGATGACTTTTAAACCAGCTTCCGTAGTTCTAGATGCCTTTTAAACCAGATTCAGTAGTTCTAGATGCCTTTTACAACAGATTCCTTGGTTCTAGATGCCTTTTAAACCAGCATCCATTCTTCTAAATGCCTTATAAACCAGCTTCAATAGTTCTAGATGCCTTTTAAACCATATTCCGTAGTTCTAGATGCCTTATAAACCAGCTTCAGTATTTCAAGATGCCTTTTAAACCAGAATCAGTAGATCTAAATGGCTTTTTAACCAGCTTCTGTAGTTCTATATGCCTTTTAAACCAGCTTCAGTGGTTCTAGATACCTTTTAAACCAGCTTCAGTAGTTGTAGATGCCTTTTAAACAAGCTTCCGTAGTTCTAGATTACTTTTAAATCAGCTTCAGTAGTTCTACATGCATTTTAAACCAGCTTCAGTACTTCTAGATGCCTTATAAACCAGCTTCAGTAGATGTAAATTACTTTTAAACCTGTAATTCTAGATGTCATCAGTGGATCTAGATGCCTTTTAAACCAGCTTCAGTAGTTGTAGATGCCTTTTAAACCAGCTTCTGTAGTTGTAGATGCCTTTTAAACCAGCTTCAGTAGTCCTAGATGTCTTTTAAACCAGCTTCCGTAGTTCTAGATGCCTTTTAAACCAGCTTCAGTACTTCTAGATGCCTTTTAAACCAGGTTTACAGACTTGTCATTCCTGTTAAACCATGATTACCAGTTCAGGTTAGTGGTGACAATCCTCTCAAACTACATTTAAAAGGACCTTTTGAACCATGATGAGGATGTCAAGACTTCATCTCTTTTCCTTGATGCGTGTGTGTGCTGCTCATTTCAGCTCGTACGCTTTGAAATCAGGGGGTTTAAATGCAGGCCACTACCATTACCCCATTTCACGGAATTGCACTTCACAAAATTGATGTTGGAAGAAAAACACGCTGCCCAGTACACTTAAAAAAAAAAAAGAACAATACGGATGTGGTGTGTGTTTGTGACTGCCAGCCAGCCTGCTGAAAGAGTAGTCCCATAGTCAATGTGTTTGGCTGATAATGTTAATACAGTAGATCTGTGAAGCCTGCTGAAAGAGTAGTCCCATAGTCAATGTGTTTGGCTGATAATGTTAATACAGTAGATCTGTGAAGCCTGCTGAAAGAATAGTCCCATAGTCAATGTGTTTGGCTGATAATGTTAATACAGTAGATCTGTGAAGCCTGCTGAAAGAGTAGTCCCATAGTCAATGTGTTTGGCTGATAATGTTAATACAGTAGATCTGTGAAGCCTGCTGAAAGAGTAGTCCCATAGTCAATGTGTTTGGCTGATAATGTTAATACAGTAGATCTGTGAAGCCTGCTGAAAGAGTAGTCCCATAGTCAATGTGTTTGGCTGATAATGTTAATACAGTAGATCTGTGAAGCCTGCTGAAAGAGTAGTCCCATAGTCAATGTGTTTGGCTGATAATGTTAATACAGTAGATCTGTGAAGCCTGCTGAAAGAATAGTCCCATAGTCTTTGTCTACATCCCAAATGGCACCCTATTCCCTGCATAGCGCACTACTTGGGCTCTTGGTCAAAAGTAATATCCTATAGGGAAGTAGGGTGCCACTCGAGACACAGTCACTGTGTTAGGCTGATATGGTAATGGCTAGCTGGCTGTTGGGATGGAAAGGGGAAGTGTTGCTGTAGTAATTGGGGGAAGATTAATTCAACAAGCTCTTCCTATGGATCACTGACTAGTTAGGTCGGGGGTTCTCTCTACTGTGTGTGTGTGTTAGATTTGATTTATTAGGATTCCCATTAGCCGACGCCATGGCGACAGCTAGTCTTACTGGGGTCTGACTCATAACGAAAGAGACATTACAGACAAAATAACTTTAGAATTTACATACATTTAAAAACATGAACATGTTGCGTGTGTGTGTGTGTATGTGTGTGTGTAACCTGCGGTGTGTATTTCAGGGAGTGGTGGAGGGGGGGGTGAGGAGGAGAGCTGGCGGCAGGGATAGGAACTTATTGAAATGAGAGGCGATGTGAGTCTCAGCCAACATGGCTGGCTCATTTGTCATGGTGACATCACTGCACTCACACCCCATCCATCTCTCCTCGGCACGGCCACAGAACCACAGCGCAACGCACGCTGGCTTGTCTTGCCTGAACACACACAGCGTGTGAGGCAACGGAATCCGGCCTTCCCCGACCATGTACTTTTACACACTGACTGTTGCAATCACAAACACCGCTGTAGCTTTAGTATTTACACAAACTCTACACACTCACACACACACTGCCCCTTCACGCACAGTCACACACACACTGCCAAGAACTCTCACACACACACAGCGCTACACTGAGCCTGAGGATAACAGGTGTTTATAGACAACGTAGCTATTCAGAATTAAAATGAAAGATGACATTTCACAAATTAATAAAAATGACGTGTCAAAAATAAACACGGAACACTTGGGTGATGTGACGGTAATGGAGAATAACAAAATGGAGAGATGCTTTATATTTACTGTTTCTCCTGAACTATACTGCTCCAGACATCACTCATTACCACCAGGCTGTTTCTCCTGAACTATACTGCTCCAGACATCACTCATTACCACCAGGCTGTTTCTCCTGAACTATACTGCTCCAGACATCACTCATTACCACCAGGCTGTTTCTCCTGAACTATACTGCTCCAGACATCACTCATTACCACCAGGCTGTTTCTCCTGAACTATACTGCTCCAGACATCACTCATTACCACCAGGCTGTTTCTCCTGAACTATACTGCTCCAGACATCACTCATTACCACCAGGCTGTTTCTCCTGAACTATACTGCTCCAGACATCACTCATTACCACCAGGCTGTTTCTCCTGAACTATACTGCTCCAGACTTCACTCATTACCACCAGGCTGTTTCTCCTGAACTATACTGCTCCAGACATCACTCATTACCACCAGGCTGTTTCTCCTGAACTATACTGCTCCAGACATCACTCATTACCACCAGGCTGTTTCTCCTGAACTATACTGCTCCAGACATCACTCATTACCACCAGGCTGTTTCTCCTGAACTATACTGCTCCAGACATCACTCATTACCACCAGGCTGTTTCTCCTGAACTATACTGCTCCAGACATCACTCATTACCACCAGGCTGTTTCTCCTGAACTATACTGCTCCAGACATCACTCATTACCACCAGGCTGTTTCTCCTGAACTATACTGCTCCAGACTTCACTCATTACCACCAGGCTGTTTCTCCTGAACTATACTGCTCCAGACATCACTCATTACCACCAGGCTGTTTCTCCTGAACTATACTGCTCCAGACATCACTCATTACCACCAGGCTGTTTCTCCTGAACTATACTGCTCCAGACATCACTCATTACCACCAGGCTGTTTCTCCTGAACTATACTGCTCCAGACATCACTCATTACCACCAGGCTATGGTAGCTGCAGCAGTAGACAGACAAGTAAAGAGAGGGAGTAGAGGAAAGAAAGAGAGAGAGAAGAGGAATGAGAGAGCGAGAGTAGGTGAGAGAGAGTAAAAAGAGAGATAGAGAGAGAGAGTAGGAGAGAGAGAGAATAAAAAGTAGAGGAGTGAGAGAGAGGAGAGCAAAAGAGAGAGAGAGTGTGAGAGAGAGATAGAGAGGGATAGGAGAAAGAGAGCAAGAGAGGGAGAGTGGAGACCAGAGTAGAGGAGAGCAGCTTGGTCTTTGAAGCTACTCTAACTGATGAACTCAGACTCCCCTCTGCTTATCTGTCTTTTGTGTGTATGTGTGTGTGTGTGTGTGTGTATATACACTACCGTTCAAAAGTTTGGGGTTACTTAGAAATGTCCTTGTTTTCCATGAAAACATACATGAAATGAGTTGCAAAATGAATAGGAAATATAGTCAAGATGTTGACAAGGTTATAAATAATGATTTTAATTTAAATAATAATGTCCATCAAACTTTGCTTTCGTCAAAGAATCCTCCATTTGCAGCAATTACAGCCTTGCAGACCTTTGGCATTCTAGTTGTCAATTTGTTGAGGTAATCTGAAGAGATTTCACCCCATGCTTCCTGAAGCACCTACCACAAGTTGGATTGGCTTGATGGGCACTTCTTACGTAACAATACGGTCAAGCTGCTCCCACAACAGCTCAATAGGGTTGAGATCCGGTGACTGTGCTGGCCACTCCATTATAGACAGAATACCAGCTGACTGCTTCTTCCCTAAATAGTTATTGCATAGTTTGGAGCTGTGCTTTGGGACATTGTCCTGTTGTAGGAGGAAATTGGCTCCAATTAAGTGCCGTCCACAGGGGTATGTCATGGCGTTGCAAAATGGAGTGATAGCCTTCCTTCTTCAAGATCCCTTTTACCCTGTACAAATCTCTCACTTTACCACCACCAAAGCACCCCCAGACCATCACATTGCCTCCACCATGCTTGACAGATGGCGTCAAGCACTCCTCCATCATCTTTTCATTTTTTTATGTGTCTCACGAATGTTCTTCTTCGTGATCTGAACACCTCAAACTTAGATTTGTCTGTCCATAACACTTTTTTCCACTTTCCAGTGTCTGTATTCTTTTTCCCATCTTAATCTTTTCTTTTTATTGGCCAGGCTGAGATATGGCTTTTTCTTTGCAACTCTGCCTAGAAGGCCAGCATCCCGAAGTCGCCTCTTCGCTGTTGACGTTGAGACTGGTGTTTTGCGGGTACTATTTAATGAAGCTGCCAGTTGAGGACTTGTAAGGCGTCTGTTTCTCGACACTCGAATGACTTGTCCTCTTGCTCAGTTGTACACCGGGGGCCTCCCAGTCCTCTTTCTATTCTGGTTAGAGCCAGTTTGCGCTGTTCTGTGAAGGGAGTAGTACACTGCGTTGTATGAGAGCTTCAGTTTCTTGGTAATTTATCGCATGGAATAGCCTTAATTTCTCAGAACAAGAGTAGACTGATGAGTTTCAGAAGAAAGTTCTTTGTTTCTGGCCATTTTGAGCCTGTAATCGAACCCACAAATGCTGATGCTACAGATACTCAACTAGTCTAAAGAAGGACAGTTTTATTGCTTCTTTATCAGGACAACAGTTTTCAGCTGTGCTAACATAATTGCAAAATGGTTTTCTAATGATTAATTAGCCTTTTAAAATTACAAACTTGGATTAGGTAACACAGTGTGCCATTGGAACACAGGAAGGACGGTTGCTGATAATGGGCCTGTCACGTCCAGGCCTGAGAAGACAGGCTGGAGTGTTTAGTTTTGTTTTGGTGTAGGGTTTTTTCTGTTCTAGGTTATATATTTCTATGTTGGGGTAATGGTTCCCAATTAGAGGCAGCTGAGTATCGTTACCTCTAATTGGGAACCATATATATGTTTGTAGTTTTCATTAGGGGTTTGTGGGTTATTTTTTTGTGCATAGCTTGTTGTATGTTTAGTTGTGTTCAGCATCACGATCGTCGTTATGTTCATTTTGTTGTTTTTGCCCAGTTACGTGGATAAATAAAGCATGTATACTGGATACCTCGCTGCGCCTTGGTCTGTCACTCAAGGAGATCGTGACAGGGCCTCTGTATGCCTGTGTAGACATTCCATAAAAAAATCTGCCGTTTCCAGCTACAATAGTCATTTACAACATTAACAATGTCTACAGGGTATTTCTGATCAATTTGATGTTATTTTAATGGCCCGCTAGTTTTCTGAATGCTGTGTCTCCCCCTCGCCTAGCGTAGTAGCGACTACCGAACAGCTCCCTGACTCACCTATTGCTGCTCATTGGACCCTATGATCTCTCGGCTACACAGCTGATGCCTGCTGGACTGTTCATTAACACTGTACCTCTTTTTTGTATATCCGTCGGCCCCAGCCTCGAACTCAGGGCCTGTATGTACCTAACTGACCCTCTCTGCGCATTCATCGCCATTTACCCATTGTTGTCTTAGCTCTCCCGACCAATACCTGTGATTGCTCTATGCTTCTCTCTAATGTCAATATGCCTTGTCTACTGCCGTTTCGGTTAGTTCTTATTGTTTTATTTCACTGTAGAGCCCTCAGTCCCGCTCAACATGCCTTAGATAGCTCTTTTGTCCCACCCCCCACGCATGCGGAGACCTCACCTGGCTTAACTGGTGCCTCCAGAGATGCAACCTCTCTCATCGTCACTCAACGCCTAGGTTTACCTCCACTGTACTCACATCCTATCATACCCTTGTCTGTACAATATGCCCTGAATCTATTCCACCACGCCCAGAAATCTGCTCCTTTTATTCTCTGTTCCCAAAGCTCTAGACAACCAGTTCTTATAGCCTTTAGCCGTACCCTTATCCTACTCCTCCTCTGTTCCTCTGGTGATGTAGAGGTTAACCCAGGCCCTGTAGCCCCCAGTACTACACCCATTCCCCAGGCGCTCTCATTTGTTGACTTCTGTGACCGTAAAAGCCTTGGTTTCACGCATGTTAACATCAGAAGACTCCTCCCTAAGTTTGTTTTATTCACTGCTTTAGCACACTCTGGCAAACCTGATGTCCTAGACGTGTCTGAATCCTGGCTTAGGAAGACCACCAAAAATTCAGACATTTCCATCCCCAACCTCAACATTTTCCGTCAAGATAGAACTGCCAAAGGGGGGCGGAGTTGCAATCTACTGCAGAGATAGCCTGCAGAGTTCTGTCATACTATCCAGGTCTGTGCCCAAACAGTTCGAGCTTCTACTTTTAAAAATCCACCTTTCCAGAAATAAGTCTCTCGCTGTTGTTGCTTTTTATAGACCCCCCTCAGCCCCCAGCTGTGCCCTGGACACCATACGTGAATTGATTGCCCCCCATCTATCTTCAGAGTTCGTACTGTTAGGTGACCTACACTGGGATATGCTTAACACCCCCGGCCGTCCTACAATCTAAGCTAGATGACCTCAATCTCACACAAATTATCAAGGAACCTACCAGGTACAACCCTAAATCTGTAAACATGGGCACCCACATAGATATCATCCTGACCTATTTGCCATCCAAATACACCTCTGTTGTCTCATCCAGGATCTCAGCGATCACTGCCTCATTGCCTGGAAAGATATTGAACTCATCCCGTCAGTAGAGGATGCCTGGTTGTTCTTTAAAAGTGTTTTCCTCACCATCTTAAACAATCATGCCCCATTCAGAAAATGTAGAACTAAAATAAGATATAACCCCTGGTTCACTCCTGATTTGACTGCCCTTGACCAGCACAAAAACATCCTGTGGCGTACAGCATTAGCATCGAATAGCCCCGCGATATGCAGCTTTTCAGGGAAGTCAGGAACCAATATACACAGTCAGGAAAGCAAAGGCTAGCTTTTTCAAACATAAATTAGCATCCTGTAGCACTAATTCCAAAAAGTTTTGGGACACTGTAAAGTCCATAGAGAATAAGAGCACCTCCTCCCAGCTGCCCACTGCACTGAGGCTAGGTAACACTGTCACCACCGATACATTTCAATAAGCATTGTTTTACGGCTGGCCACGCTTTCCACCTGGCTACCCCTACCCCGGCCAACAGCTCTGCACCCCCTGCAGCAACTTGCCATACAATGCCATACAACACTCCTTCCGTGGCCTCCAACTGCTCTTAAATGCTAGTAAAACTAAATGCATGCTCTTCAACCGATCGCTGCCCGCACCTGCCCGACCGACTAGCATCACTACTCTGGACGGTTCTGACTTAGAATATGTGGACAACTACAAATACCTAGGTGTCTGGTTAGACTGTAAACTCTCCTTCCAGACTCACGTTAAGCATCTCCAATCCAAAATTAAATATAGAATCGGCTTCCTATTTCGCAACAAAGCCTCCTTCACTCATGCTGTCAAACATACCCTTGTAAAACTTACTATCCTACCGATCCTTGACTTAGGCGATGTCATTTACAAAATAGCCTCCAACACTCTACTCAGCAAATTCTATGTAGTCTATCACAGTGCCATGCGTTTGGTCACTAAAGCCCCATATACTACCCACCACTGCGACCTGTATGCTCTCGTTGGCTGGCCCTCGCTACATATCCGTCGCCAAACCCACTAGCTTCAAGTCATCTATAAGTATTTGCCAGGTAAAGCCCCACCTTATCTCAGCTCACTGGTCACCATAGCAGCACCCACCCGTAGCACGCGCTTCAGCAGGTATATTTCACTGGTCATCCCCAAAGCCAACACCTCCTTTGGCCGCCTTTCCTTCCAGTTCTCTGCTGCCATTGACTGGAACGAATTGCAAAAGTCAATGAAGCTCCCTCATTAACTATAAGCATCAGCTGTCAGAGCAGCTTATAGATCATTGCACCTGTACACAGCCCATCTGTAAATAGCCCACCCAACTACCTCATCCCCATATTGTTTTATGTTTTTTTCTCTTTTGCACTCTAGTATCTCTACTTGCACATCATCATCTGCACATCTATCACTCCAGTGTTAATGCTAAATTGTAATTATTTTGCCACTATGGCCTATTTATTGCCTTTCTACATTTGCACACACTGTCTATAGATTTTTGTATTGTGTTATTGACTGTACGTTTGTTTACTCCATGTGTAACTCTGTGTTGTTGTTTGTGTCGCACTGCTTTGCTTTATCTTGGCCAGGTTACTGTTGTTAATGAGAACTTGTTCTCAACTGGCCTACCTGGATAAATAAAGGTGAAATAAAATAAAGTTCTAAGTGACCCCAAACTTTTGAATGGTGGTGTATGTGTGTATGTGTGTGTTAGTGTGTGGGTGTGGGTCTGTGTGTGTGTGTTTTTCACTCTAAGACTGGGGATGGCCACACTGTACACAACCACGACCACAAATGACATCATCAGGCTTGATGTCTAGATTGTACATGTTTCTATTGAGAAATGTGTTGGCAACCACTGTCGGTAGAAAGATATCTGAGATGCTGCTTCTTTAATTCATTTGTTTGGAAAAAGGTGAAAGGGCTCTTAGTTTTTTTTAATTTAATGGATGAAAAAAAAACTTGAAAATATTCTGAGACAATTTGTGTTAGGAATTTTTCTTTTGATGGGAACAATAGGTCCATAGCCACTTAAAGATCCATGAGGGATTCACCCAAATCAGAGAAACTGTGAAGCCTTTATTTCATCACCTCTGGTGTTATTCCTTGTGGAGCCAAAGCAGCAGTCAGTCAGTCACTCTCACTCTAACAGACAGTCTGTTCTGTTCAGTCTCTCTGGGTGCATCCCAACTGGCACTCTATTCCCTATGTCGTGCACTACTTTTGACCAGAGCCCTACCGGCCCCCTGGTCGAAAGTAGTTCACTATATAGGGTGGTATGTGGGACGTCTCTGTCTCTTCCCTCTTCTCCACCCCAGGAGTACCCAGTGCAAGGCTGGGCTAGGGCATGGCTGAGCTTCCTCCCCACTGCTGTGTGATGCAAACCACCACTTAGCGTAAAAGCATTTCCCTGTCTCTGACAAGCCAATGTCTCAGAGAGAAAGAGAAAGAGAGAGAGCTGGTAGTCCCATCCACCAAACTACCAGGTGTGAAACAGGGAAGAGACTCAGGGGGTAGCTAATGTGGTATAGAGCAGACCACACCCACTGTATGAAATTAGTAAACACAGGAAAATGTTTCATCCGGCTAGAAATCAATAAAGAAATGATCGCAACAGAGAAAAATGTCCTCCTGTGTGCTACCTATATCCCTCCAATAGAATCCCCATACTTTAACGATGACAGCTTCTCCATCCTAGAGGGGGAGACCATTTCCAGGCCCAGGGACATGTACAAGTCTATGGCGACCTAAATGCCAGAACTGGACAATAGCCTGACACCCTCAGCACACAGTGGGACACACACCTACCTGGAGGTGGCAGCATTACCTCCCCCATATGCCCCCCTAGGCACAACTACGACAACATAACCAACAAAAACGGGTCACAACTCCTGTAGCTCTGTCGGATGCTGGGTATGTACATAGTCAATGGTAGGCTTCGAGGGGACTCCTATGGTAGGTTCACCTATAGGTAATCTCTTGGCAGTAGTACTGTAGACTACTTTATCACTGACCTCAACCCAGAGTCTCTTAGAGCGTTCACAGTCAGTCCCCTGACACCCCTATCAGATCACAGCAAAATCACACTCTACTTGAACACAGCAATAATCAATCATGAGGCATCAAAGCCAAAGGAACTGAATAATATTAAGAAATGCTATAGTTGGAAGGAAAGTAGTGTGGAAATCTACCAGAAAACAATTAAGCAACAACAAATTCAATCCCTTCTAGACAATTTCTGGACAAAATGTTTAACTGTAATAGTGAAGGTGTAAACTTGGCAGTAGAAAACCTAAACACTATATTTGACCTCTCAGCTTCCCTATCAAATCTAAAAATGTCAAGCAGACAACCTAAGGAAATTAACAACAATGACAAATGGTTTGATGAAGATTGCAAAAACCTAAGAAAGAAATTGAGAAACCTATCAATCCAAAAACATAGAGACCCAGAAAACCTGAGTCTACTTCTTCACTATGGTGAATCACTAAAACAATACAGAAATACACTACGGAAAAAGAAGGAACAGCACATCAGAAATCAGCTCAATGTAATTGAAGAATCCATAGAATCTAACCACTTCTGGGAAAACTGGAAAACTCTAAACGAACAACACAAAGACTTACCTGTCCAAAACGGAGATGCATTAATAAACCACCTCTCCCATCTGTTTGGCTCAATGAACAATGAACAAACTGCAAAAACATATACATGATTAAATACCAATCTGAGAATCAACTATTAAAGACTACCACTGGATTCTCCAATTACATTGAATTTAACTACAGGACAAAATACAAACCTTCCAACACAAAAAGGCCTGTGGGGTTGATGGTATCCATAATGAAATAATAAAATATACACACCACAAATTCCAATTGGCGATACTTACTCTTTAACATCATCCTTAGCTCTGGCATATTCCTCAATATTTGGAACCAAGGACTGATCACCCCAATCCACAAAAGTGGAGACAAATTTGACCCAAATAACTACTGTGGGATATGCATCAACAGCAACCTTGGGAAAATCCTCTGCATTATCATTAACAGCAGACTCGTACATTTCCTCAGCGAAAACAATGTAGTGAGTAAATGTCAAATTGTCTTCTTACCAAATTACCATACGACAGACCACATATTCACCCTGCACACCCTAATTGACAAACAAACAAACTAAAACAAAGGCAAAGTCTTCTCATGCTTTTTTGATTTCAAAAGATCTTGACTCAATTTGGCATGAGGGTCTGCTATACAAATTGATGGAAATTGGTTTTGGGGGAAAAACATACGACATTATGAAATCCATGTACACAAACAACAAGTGTGTGGTTAAAATTGGCAAGAAAACACACATTTCTTCCCACAGGGCTGGGAGGGGAGACAGGGATGCAGCTTAAGCCCCACCCTCTTCAACATATGCAGTGGGGAGAACAAGTATTTGATACACTGCCGATTTTGCAGGTTTTCCCACTTACAAAGCATGTAGAAGTCTGTAATTTTTATCATAGGTACTCTTCAACTGTGAGTGACGGAATCTAAAACAAAAATACAGAAAATCACATTGTATGATTTTTAAGTAATTAATTTGCATTTTATTGCATGACATAAGTATTTGATACATCAGAAAAGCAGAACTTAATATTTGGTACAGAAACCTTTGTTTGCAATTACAGAGATCATACGTTTCCTGTAGTTCTTGACCAGGTTTGCACACACTGCAGCAGGGATTTTGGCCTACTCCTCCATACAGACCTTCTCCAGATCCTTCAGGTTTCGGGGCTGTCGCTGGGCAATATGGACTTTCAGCTCCCTCCAAAGATGTTCTATTGGGTTCAGGTCTGGAGACTGGCTAGGCCACTCCAGGACCTTGAGATGCTTCTTACAGAGCCACTCCTTAGTTGCCCTGGCTGTGTGTTTCGGGTCGTTGTCATGCTGGAAGACTCAGCCACGACCCATCTTCAATGCTCTTACTGAGGGAAGGAGGTTGTTGGCCAAGATCTCGCGATACATGGCCCCATCCATCCTCCCCTCAATATGGTGCAGAAAAGCATCCCCAAAGAATGATGTTTCCACCTCCATGCTTCACGGTTGGGATGATGTTCTTGGGGTTGTACTCATCCTTCTTCTTCCTCCAAACACGGCGAGTGGAGTTTAGACCAAAAAGCTCTATTTTTGTCTCATCAGACCACATGACCTTCTCCCATTCCTCCTCTGGATCATCCAGATGGTCATTGGCAAACTTCAGACGGGCCTGGACATGCGCTGGCTTGAGCAGGGGGACCTTGCGTGCGCTGCAGGATTTTAATCCATGACGACGTAGTGTGTTACTAATGGTTTTCTTTGAGACTGTGGTCCCAGCTCTCTTCATGTCATTGACCAGGTCCTGCCGTGTAGTTCTGGGCTGATCCCTCACCTTCCTCATGATCATTGATGCCCCACGAGGTGAGATCTTGCATGGTGCCCCAGACCGAGGGAGATTGACCGTCATCTTGAACTTCTTCCATTTTCTAATAATTGCGCCAACAGTTGTTGCCTTCTCACCAAGCTGCTTGCCTATTGTCCTGTAGCCCATCCCAGCCTTGTGCAGGTCTACAATTTTATCCCTGATGTCCTTACACAGCTCTCTGGTCTTGGCCATTGTGGAGAGGTTGGAGTCTGTTTGATTGAATGTGTGGACAGGTGTCTTTTATACAGGTAACGAGTTCAAACTGGTGCAATTAATACAGGTAATGAGTGGAGAACAGGAGGGCTTCTTAAAGAAAAACGAACAGGTCTGTGAGAGCCGGAATTCTTACTGGTTGGTAGGTGATCAAATACTTATGTCATGCAATAAAATGCAAATAAATTATTTAAAAATCATACAATGTGATTTTCGGGATTTCCGTCTCTGACAGTTGAAGTGTACCTATGATAAAAATTACAGACCTCTACATGCTTTGTAAGTAGGAAAACCTGCAAAATCGGCAGTGTATCAAATACTTGTTCTCCCCACTGTATATCAACGAATTGGCGAGGGCACTAGAACAGTCTGCAGCCCCCGGCCTCACCCTACTAGAATCTGAAG
This sequence comes from Brachymystax lenok tsinlingensis, assembly GCA_030435695.1. Classification (NCBI taxonomy): domain Eukaryota; kingdom Metazoa; phylum Chordata; class Actinopteri; order Salmoniformes; family Salmonidae; genus Brachymystax; species Brachymystax lenok. Next base: position 32,024,542 of record CM059784.1, on the reverse strand, counting down.
TCAAATGTCTACTGTTTGCTGATGATATATATGGTGCTTCTGCCCCCAACCAAAGAGGGCCTACAGCAGCACCTAGACCTGGGCCCTGACAGTAAATATCAGTAAGACAAAGATAATGGTGTTCCAACAAAAAGTAAAGTTCCCAGGATCACGAATACAAATTCCATCTAGACACTGTTGCCCTAGAGCACACAACAAACTATACATACCTCTGCCTAAACATCAGAGCCACGGGTAATTTCCACAAAGCTGTGAACGATCTGAGAGACAATGGCTTCTATGCCATCAAAAATAACATAAAATTCGACATACCAATTAGGATCTGGCAAAAAATACTTGAATCAGTTATAGAACCCATTGCCCTTTATGGTTGTGAGGTCTGGGGTCCGCTCACCAACCAAGAATTCACAAAATGGGACAAACACCAAATTGAGACTCTGCATGCAGAATTCTGCAAAAATATCCTGTGTACAATGTAAAACACCAAATAAATGCATGCAGAGCAGAATTAGGCCGACACCCACTAACAATCAAAATCCAGAAAAGAGCTGTTCTATTCTACAACCACCTAAAAGGAAACAATTACCAAATCACCTACAGAGAAATAAACCTGGAGAAGAGTCCCTTAAGCAAGCTGGTCCTGGGACTCTGTTCACAAACACAAACAGACCCCACAGATCCCCAGGACAGCAACACAATTAGAGAATAGACAAATAGATAATTACTTGATACATTGTAAAGAATTTACAAAAAAATGAAGGAAACTAGAATGCTATTTGGCCCTAAACAGAGAGTACACAGTGGCAGAATACCTGACCACTGTGACTGACTCAAACTTAAGGAAAGATTTGACTATGTACAGACTCAGTGAGCATAGCCTTGCTATTGAGAAAGGCCGCCGATGGCAGGCCGATGGCTCTCAAGAGAAGACAGGCTACGTTCACACTGCCCACAAAATGAGGTGGAAACTGAGCTGCACTTTCTAACCTCCTGCCAAATGTATGACCATATTAGAGACACATATTTCCCTCAGATTACACAGACCCACATAGAATTTGAAAACAAATCCAATTTTGATATACTCCCATATCTACTGGGTGAAAGACCACAGTGTGCAATCACAGCAGCAAGATTTGTGAACTGTTGCCAAAAGAAAAGGGCAACCATTGAAGAACAAACACCAGTAGAGGCAGAGGCAGAGAGACAGACATAGGCAGAGAGAGAGACAAAGGGAGAGGCAGAGAGAGAGACAGACGGAGAGACAGAGAGAGAGACAGAGGCAGAGAGAGAGAGGCAGAGAAAGAGAGCAGATAAAGAGTGACCGAGGCAGAGAAAGAGAGAGAGGCAGAGAGAGAGAGGAAGAGAGAGACAGCGAGAGAGATAGAGAGAGAGAGAGAGAGAGAGGCATAGAGAAAGAGGCAGGGAGAGAGAGACAGAGGCAGGGAGAGAGAGAGAGACGGAGAGAGGCAGAGAGAGAGAGAGAGAGAGAGAGAGAGGCAGAGAGGGAGAGGCAGAGAGTAGGAGGCAGGGAGAGAGAGACAGAGGCAGAGAGAGAGAGAGAGAGAGGCAGAGAGACAGAGGTAGAGAGAGAGAGACAGAGGCAGAGAGTGGCAGAGACAGAAGCAGAGAGAGGCAGAGAGAGACAGAAAGATAAAGAGACAGATAGAGAGACATAGGCAGAGAGAGAGACAGAGGCAACCTGATTTTCCATATCAGTGGCTCAGTGTGTGTGTGTGTGTGTGTGTGTGTGTGTGTGTGTGTGTGTGTGTGTGTGTGTGTGTGTGTGTGTGTGTGTGTGTGTGTGTGTGTGTGTGTGTGTGTGTGTGTGTGTGTGTGTGTGTGTGTGTGTTGTCAGATGATTTCTCTACACAACCAGATTTTCCGTATGTGTTTGTTTTACTTTTGGTTTTACTTTCCTTGTGGAGACCAGAAGTCCTCACAATTATAGTAAAACAAGCAAAACTCGGACAAGTGGCGATATTTCACCGGTCCTCACAATGAAAAAGGCTATTTTAGGTTTAGGAGTTGGGTTTAGGTTCAGGGTTAGAATTAAGGTTAGGTTTAGTGTTTGGGAAAATTGGATTTTGATTGGGAATCAATTGTTTGGTGCACACAAGGATAGTAAAACAAACGTATGTGTTTTTAACTGCATCTATACCCAGCAGTATAATACTGTACACTGAGTATGCTGGGTACTGCTGTACTGCATGACTGACTGCATGTATAGCAGCAGTATAATACTGTACAATGAGTATGCTGGGTACTGCTGTACTGTGTGACTGCAGCTGATACAGTATACTTTTCATTCATTCATTACTTCACCTAGCAGAGCAGAGAAAAGCTTCAGTACTGCACTCTGTGTACTGTACTGTATGTAACTCGGGATCTGTAGCTGAGGGTTGCATTCAGATAAACTGCTTATGGTTACCATGAAAAATCTGTCCAGGCTTTTAGCGAAGAGCAGCAAATGATGATGGCGAGCATATAGTTCAACAAATCTACTGGAGAGATGTTTCTGTTGGAGAGATGTTTCTACTGGAGAGATGTTTCTACTGGAGAGATGTTTCTACTGGAGAGATGTTTCTATTGGAGAGATGTTTCTACTGGAGAGATGTTTCTATTGGAGAGATGTTTCTATTGGAGAGATGCTTCTACTGGAGAGATGTTTCTACTGGAGAGATGTTTCTATTGGAGAGATGTTTCTATTGGAGAGATGTTTCTACTGGAGAGATGTTTCTATTGGAGAGATGTTTCTACTGGAGAGATGTTTCTATTGGAGAGATGTTTCTACTGGAGAGATGTTTCTACTGGAGAGATGTTTCTATTGGAGAGATGTTTCTACTGGAGAGATGTTTCTATTGGAGAGATGTTTTTATTGGAGAGATGTTTCTATTGGAGAGATGTTTCTATTGGAGAGATGTTTCTACTGGAGAGATGTTTCTATTGGAGAGATGTTTCTATTGGAGAGCTGTTTCTACTGGAGAGATGTTTCTATTGGAGAGATGTTTCTACTGGAGAGAAGTTTCTATTGGAGAGATGTTTCTATTGGAGAGATGTTTCTATTGGAGAGATGTTTCTACTGGAGAGATGTTTCTATTGGAGAGATGTTTCTATTGGAGAGCAGCGAGGTTTATTTAATTATGAATCTGTAACAAGGTCTATAGGGATCAATGCCTTCCCTTTAACCATTGACTAGTTAGAGAGAGGTCATCTCATGTTACATTCCCTCAGCTAGAACAGGATGTTGTTCCGTGTCTGTGTGAGAGAGATAACAATTTAAAGAGAAAACGGTTGCGACACAGCTAGCTTGTTTTCACTATTTATGTCCTCCAGTCTTTCTTTCTTTATGTATTTTTTTCTTTTTACCAGAAACGGGATGAGGCAGAGAGGGTGAAAGAGCTTCGGTGTTCAACCTTCTATAAACCTTCTATACCATCTCTCTCTCTCTCTCTCTCTCTCTCTCTCTCTCTCTCTCTCTCTCTCTTCCTCTCGGCTTTATTGGCATGGGAAACATATGTTACCATTGCCAAAGCAAGTAAAATAGATAAGACAAAAAAAAGTGAAATGGACAATAAAACATGAACTGTAAACATTACTCTCACAGAAGTTTCAAAGTAATAAAGACATTTCATATTGTCCATTTGGCCATTTGCGACCAAGCTTTAACTTGAGATGTTGCTTCAATATATCCACATAATTCTCCTTCCTCATAATGCCATTTATTTTGTGAAGTGCAGCAGTCCCTCCTGCAGCAAAGCACCCCCACAACATGATGCTGCCACCCCCGTGCTTCACGTTTGGGATGGTGTTCTTCGGCTTGCAAGCCTCCCCCTTTTTCCTCCAAACATAACGATGGTAATTATGGCCGAACAGTTCTATCCCAATGTGCAGTTGCAAACCGTAGTCTGGCTTTTTTATGGCGGTTTTGGAGCAGTGGCTTCCTCCTTGCTGAGCGGCCTTTCAGGTTATGTCGATATAGGACTCGTTTTACTGTGGATATAGATACTTTTGTACCTGTTTCCTCCAGCATCTTCACAAGGTCCTTTGCTGTTGTTCTGGGATTGATTTGCACAGAACACGTCTCCTTCCTGAGTGGTATGATGGCTGCGTGGTCCCATGGTGTTTAATATTGTGTACTATTGTTTGTACAGATGAATGTGGTACCTTCAGGCGTTAGGAAATTGCTCCCAAGGATGAACCAGAATTGTGGAGGTCTACAATTCTTTTTCGGAGGTCTTGGCTGATTTCTTTTGATTTTCCCATGATGTCAAGCAAAGAGGCACTGAGTTTGAAGGTAGGCCTTGAAATACATCCACATGTACACTTCCAATTGACTCAAATGATGCCAATTAGCCTATCAGAAGCTTCTTAAGCCATTCCATAATTTTCTGGAATTTTCCAAGCTGTTTAAAGGCACAGTCAACTTAGTGTATTTAAAGTTCTGACCCACTGGAATTGTGATACAGTGAATTATAAGTGAAATAATCTGTCTGTAAACAATTGTTTGACAAATGACTTGTGTCATGCACAAAGTAGATGTCCTAACCGACTTGCCAAAACTATAGTTTGTTAACAAGAAATGTGTGGAGTGGTTGAAAAACGAGTTTTAATGACTCCAACCTAAGTGTATGTAAACTTCCGACTTCAACTGTACAGTGATGTAACGATGTGCAAATAGTTTAAGTACAAAAGGGAAAATTAATAAATATGGGTTGTATTTACAATGGTGTTTGTTCTTCACTGGGTGCCCTTTTCTTAGATATGGGAGTTTATCAAAATTGGATTTGTTTTCAAATTCTTTGTGGATCTGTGTAATCTAAGGGAAGTATGCGTCTCTAATATGGTCATGTATTTGGCAGGAGGTAAGGATGTGCAGCTCTGTTTCTCTAGAGGCAGGTCTGCCTATGGCAGCCTTTCTCAATAGCAAGGCTATGCTTACTGAGTCAAAGCTTTCCTTAATTGTAGGTCGATCACAGTGGTCAGGTATTCTTCCACTGTGTACTCTCTGTTTAGGGCCAAATAGCATTCTAGTTTGCTCTGTTCTTTGGTAAATTCTTTCCAATGTGTCAAGTAATTATCCTTTTGTTTTCTCATGATTTGATTGGGTCTAATTGTGTTGCTGTCCTGGGGCTCTGTGGAGTCTGTTTGTGTTTGGGAACAGAGCCCCAGGGCCAGCTTGCTTTCTCTCTCTTTCCCTCTCTCTCCAGTCATGTCCCCCCACGGCCCTCCACCCCTCCCCACCCCTTTCCCTTCACAAGTCCTGTTTTTAGGAATGTCTTTTGAAATTCCTGACCATAACGAGTGAGAGGAGAAAACACTGTAAGAATGCTTTGTCCTGGGTGAGGGCATGCCGGGTGGGGGGTGTCCACTCCTCTCCGTGGTCCACACGCTGCCTCTTTATGTGGCTTTATGTGTGGAGGGTGGTCCCCTACCCTCTCTCCCTCCATCCTCCCATCCACACCCCTGAGGCCACCATTCAGTAGTGTGCTGGCCGCTGGGCTGGCTGGGGGGGAAGTTGGAACTCTGTTTTGTTGTGCCGGATTCTTAAGGGGCTGTCAAGGCTATCACTGTATGGTTATATTCTTCCCCGGACGGGGGGACGGGGACGGGACGGGGACGGGGGGACTCTGGCTAAAAGCCAAAACTGCTCTGTGGTTGCGTAATCACTGTTATTTCTCTCCTATATATCCTCCTCTTCTTTCCACTCCTCCCGGGTTATTCTCTCGATCCGTCCCTGTCTGCTTTACTTCCCGCTTCAGCTCAACAACAAGCCTCACGCCTTCCTCCTCACACCCTCCTCCTCACTCCTCCTCCTCACTCCTCCTCCTCCTCCCCACTCCTCCGCCCTCCTCTCCCCTCCTCTTCACCCCTCCTCTTCCTTCCTCTCCCATTCCCAGATTCTCCCTGCTCCTTCCGCTCATCAATACACTCCTTCTCCTCACCCCTCTTCCCCTCCACCATTACTTAACACACGTACCATTATGCTATGAGGCCAGAGAGAGAGAGAGAGAGAGAGAGAGAGAGAGAGAGAGAGAGAGAGAGAGAGAGAGAGAGAGAGAGACATAATACGATTTTTGAAATGTCTCTATTCCTTTGAAACGTTTGTGAGTGTAATGTTTACTGTTCATTTTTTACTTTTGTTTATTATCTATTTCACTTGCTTTGGAAATGGGGCGGCAGGTAGCCTAGTGGTTAGAGTGTTGGACTAGTAACCGAAAGGTTGCAAGATTGAATCCCAGAGCTGACAAGGTAAAAAAAAAATATGTGGTTCTGCCCCTGAACGTGGCAGTTAACCCACTGTTCCTAGGCCGTCATTGAAAATAAGAATTTGTTCTTAACTGACTTGCCTAGTTAAATAAAGGTAAAATGTAAACATATGTTTCCCATGCCAATAAAGCTCCTTAAATTGAATTGAGAAGAAAACAGACATTTAAATGAGCCTAGTCTATGAGAAATAGACATTTAAAATCATAGCCTGAGTTAGAACCTAGCCTATAGGAAACAGACATTTAAATCATGGCCTTAGTTAGAACCTAGCCTATAGGAAACAGACATTTAAATCATAATCAATACAGACATATCAATACTGAGAGGAGAGGCTAAAGGAAATCACTGTGGCTGCTGCTCGCACGCACACACACACGCACACACACACACACACACCTCCGCTCACCCTGGCTGATACACTCTGAGGAAGAGAAAAGAGACTTGGTTGAGGACCAGAGAGGAGCCTTAATACACGTATCAACATGATGATTAGGTTGTAAAACGTGTCATGTGGTCACTCACACAGCCTTGTTGAAAATGTTAGGGCCCGGGGATGTATAGCCTTGGTCAGAGTGGTGAAGTCATGTATTGGGAAAATGGTGAATTAAAATAAGAAATGGTGAATTAGAGCAAAGAGCTCCAGGTCTATATAGCCTGGTCCCAGATTAGAGCAAAGAGCTCCAGGTCTCCATAGCCTGGTCCCAGATTAGAGCATTGAGCTCCAGGTCTCCATAGCCTGGTCCCAGATTAGAGCAAAAAGCTCCAGCTCTCCATAGCCTGGTCCCAGATTAGAGCAAAGAGCTCCAGGTCTCCATAGCCTGGTCCCAGATTATAGCAAAGAACTCCAAGTCTCCATAGCCTGGTCCCAGATTAGAGCTCCAGGTCTACATAGCCTGGTCCCAGATTAGAGCAAAGAGCTCCAGGTCTCCATAGCCTGGTCCCAGATTATAGCAAAGAACTCCAAGTCTCCATAGCCTGGTCCCAGATTAGAGCAAAGAACTCCAGGTCTATATAGCCTGGTCCCAGATTAGAGCAAAGAGCTCCAGGTCTACATAGCCTGGTCCCAGATTTGAGCTCCAGGTCTACATAGCCTGGTCCCAGATTAGAGCTCCAGGTCTACATAGCCTGGTCCCAGATTAGAGCTCCAGGTCTACATAGCTCCTGGCACATTGTGACTGAGCTTCAGAATCTATACAGTATAGAGATATATATATAAATACATACACACATTGACATTCTGTGTGCATGAAGGTGACAAATGCAGTGCTTTCTGGTGCAATTAGGGTTAGGTGACTTGCTCAAGGGCACATCGACAGATGTTTCACCATGTCGGCTCTGGGATTCAAACTAGTGACCTTTTGGTTGCTGGCTCAGCTCTCTAACCGCTAGGCTACCTGCCGCCCACAAGAATAGTACTAAATCTCTCACTACAGTTCAGCTTCATAGATAGACACTATATATACACAGCAGCAGTATGTGGACACGTTCCTCAACTTAGTGGATTCGGCTATTTCAGCCACACCCATTGCTAACAGGTGTATATAAAATCGAGCATACAGCCATGCAATTTCCGACTTCGACTGTAGGTACTCACACGACCAACGGACATGGGAACAATAATCGTCAGACCAATGGGGAAACAAAGGGCACAATTATACAAACACATTCAGTGAGGAATTGGAACCAGGTGTGTGTAATGACACAGTTCAGTGCAACATAGAACGCATAGCACACGCACACACATAACGCATAGCACTGTATAACATAGCACTGTATAACATAGCACTGTATAAAATAGCACTGTATAAAATAGCACTGTATAACATAGCACTGTATAACATAGCACTGTATAACATAGCACTGTATAAAATAGCACTGTATAAAATAGCACTGTATAACATAGCACTGTATAACATAGCACTGTATAACATTGCACTGTATAAAATAGCACTGTATAACATAACACTGTAACATAGCACAGTATAACATAGCACTGTATAAAATAGCACTGTATAACATAGCACTGTATAACATTGCACTGTATAAAATAGCACTGTATAACATAACACTGTAACATAGCACAGTATAACATAGCACTGTATAAAATAGCACTGTATAACATAGCACAGTATAACATAGCACTGCATAGAAATAGAGTTGAAACATACTTTCACATAAATACTGTTTTGGAGATGTAGCACTGTAGCTCTAAATAGGAACAAATATACAGTATATATATACACACACAAGCACACAAGTATGCACATACGCACAAACAGTTCAGCTATAACATACAGCTGTACAAAGAGGCAGCAGTAGAATCCAAGCTTGTGTGTAGGGTTAGGGGTTAGGGGTTAGGGGTTAGGCTTGTGGTTAGGGGTTAGGGTTAGGGGTTAGGCTTGTGGTTAGGGGTTAGGGTTAATGTTAGGGGTTAGGGTTAGGGGTTAGGGGTTAGGGGTTAGGCTTGTGGTTAGGGGTTAGGGTTAGGGGTTAGGGGTTAGGCTTGTGGTTAGGGGTTAGGGTTAATGTTAGGGGTTAGGGTTAGGGGTTAGGGGTTAGGGGTTAGGCTTGTGGTTAGGGGTTAGGGTTAATGTTAGGGGTTAGGGTTAGGGGTTTGGTATTTTGGAATTGTATTAGGATCCCCATTAGCTGTTGCAAAAGCAGCAGCTACTCTTCCTGGGGTCCACACAAAACATGAAACATGACATAATAGACAAGGACTGTAAGGTTCTGCTTTTCTTTTCTTAGCCAACCTTGTGTTCTTTTTCTTTGTGTTCTTGAACGTAGCCCTGTTTCATTGTTCTGGAACGTAGCCTTGTCTTTCATTTTTGTTCATTGATTTCACCTGTGTTCGTTTCTCACCTGGTCCCATCAGCTCCCTATTTAGTTCAGTTCTTTCTGTTTGTATGGTTGTGAGGTATTGTTTGTTTTTTGACTGCCTACCTGTGTTTGACCATTGCCTGCCTGTGACCACGATTCCCGCCTTCTGAGAAGGCTTAATAAACACCTGCCGTGCCCTGCGCGTGAAACTACACCTTTTTCTCCCTGAGTATTCATTACAAGGACAGCTCTGTTTTTTGAAACCAGTTTTGCTGTTCATTTGAGCAATATGAGATGTAACGGAGTTCCATGCAATAATGGCTCTATGAAATACTATACGCTTTCTTGAATTTGTTCTGGATTTGGGGTCATGTCTAGTGGGGTAAGTGTGTGTGGCAGAGTTATGTGTAAGTTGACTATCCAAACAATTTGGGATATTAAACACATTGTTTCTTATTAAAAAAAAGTGATGCAGTCAGTCTCTCCTCAACTCTTAGCCAAGAGAGACTGGCATGCATAATGTTTATATCAGCCCTCTGATTACAATGAAGAGCAAGACGTGCCGCTCTGTTCTGGGCCAGCTGCAGCTTTACTAGGTCTTTCCTTGCAGCACTCGACCACACGTATTGACAATGATCAAGATAAGACAATAGTAGAGCCTGCAGGACTTGCTTTTTGGAGTGTGGTGTCAAAAAAGCAGAGCATCTCTTTATTACAGACAGACCTCTCCCCATTTTTACAACCATTGAATATATATGTTTTGACCATGACAGTTTACAATCTAAGGTCACACCAAGTTATTTAGTCTCAACTTGTTCAACAACCACACCATTCATTACCAGATTCAGCTGATGTCTAGAACTTAGGGAATGATTTGTACCAAATACAATGCTCTTAGTTTTAGAGATGTTCAAGACCAGTTTATTACTGGCTACCCATTCCAAAACAGACTGCAACTCTTTGTTAAGGGTTTCAGTGACTTCATTAGCTGTGGTTGCTGATGCGTATATGGTTGAATCATCAGCATAAATGGACACACACACTTTGTTTAATGCCAGTGGCAGGTCATTGGTAAAAATAGAAAAGAGCAGAGGGCCTAGAGAGCTGCCCTGCAGTACACCACTCTTTACATGTTTGACATTAGAGAAGCTTCCATTAAAGAAAACCCTTTGAGTTCTATTAGATAGCTAGCTCTGAATCTACGATATGGCAGAGGTTGAAAAGCCATAACACATACGTTTTTTCAACAACAGGTTATTGTCAATAATATCAAAGGCTCCACTTAAATCTAACAGTACAGCTCCCACAATCTTCTTATCAATGTATTTCAACCAATCATCAGTCATTTGTGTCAGTGCAGTACATGTTCAGTGCCCTTCTCTATAAGCATGCTGAAAGTCTGTTGTTAATTTGTTTACAGAGAAATAGCATTGTATTTGGTCAAACACAATTGTTTCCAACAGTTTGCTAAGAACTGGCAGCAAGCTGATATGTCTGCTGTTAGAAATAGCAAAGGCCACTTTACCAATTTACAACGGAATTACTTTGGCTTCCCTCCAGGCCTGAGGACAAAGACTTTCCTCTAGGCTCAGATTAAAGTTAAATGACAGGTAGGAGTGACTATAGAGTCAGCTACCATCCTCAGTAGTCAGGAGGTTTGTCATTATTGATCGATAAAAGTAATTTTTCCACTTCTCCCACACTAACTTTACAAAATTCTGACTTGCAATGCTTTTCTTTCATTATTTGTTTTTTTTATGCATGATTACAGTGGCTCACTGTTTGTTGTTGGCATTTCCCGCCTAACCTTTCCCACTTTGCCAATGAAGTAATCATTAAAATAACTGGCAACATCAAATGGTTTTGTGATGAATAAGCCATCTTTCTGTCATTGATCTTGGCTTCATAATACAGTTTCTTCTTCTTTTTGTTGAGTTTAGTCACATCATTTCTCAATTTGCAGTAAGTCAGCCAGTCAGATGTGCAGCCAGACTTATTAGCCACTTGTCTTCCCCCATCTCTTTCAACCATACAGTTTCAATTCCTCCTCAATCCCTGGAGCCTTAACAATTCTAACAGTCAGTTTCTTAACAGGTGCATGTTTATCAATAATTGGAGAAAGCAATTTCATAAATTCCTCAAGTGCAGCATCCGGATGCTCCTTATTAATCACATCAGACCAACAAATATTTTTAACATCATCCACATAAGAGTCACAGCAAAATATTTTGTACGATTTCTTATACATTATTTTAGGCCCAGCTTCAGAATAATAACCACTATATTGTGATCACTGCATCCAATGGGTACGGATACAGCTTTAGAACAAAGTTCTACAGTATTAGTACAAATGTGATCAATGCATGTGGATGATCTTGTTCCTGTAGTGTTTGTAAACACCCTGGTAGGTTGACTAATAACCTGAACCAGATTACAGGCACTGGTTACAGTGAGACGCTTCCTCTTGAGCGGACAGCTTGATGAAAACCAGTCAATATTCAGGTCCCCAAGAAAGTAGACCTCTCTGTTTACATCACATACACTATCAGGCATTTCACACATATTATTTAGATACTGACTGTTAGCACTTGGTGGCCTATGGCAACACCCCAAAAGAAAAGGCTTTAGATGTGCCAGGTGAACCTGCAACCACAACACTTCAATAACACTTGACACAAGATCTTCTCTAAGCATTACAGGGATTTGGCTCTGAATATATACAGCAACACCTCCCCCATAAGCATTTCTGTCTCTTCTATAGATGTTGGATCCTTGTATTGCTACTGCTGTATCATCAAATGAATTATCTAAGTGAGTCTCAGAAATGGCTAATATTTGAATGTTATCTGATGTTAGCAAGTTATTGATTTCATGAACCTTAAGGCTATATATGTTAATATGGGCTATTTTCAGCCCTGTCCTGGGTAGCTTATCAGACATAATATGAAAAACAATATACATTCAACAGTCCATTAATCAGTTGGTGTGTGTGTGTGTGTGTGTATGTGTGCTGCGGGGTTGAAGCTACGAACCCATAGGCTTGGCTCTCTCATCCCTTCCAGGTTTCTGGAAGGGTGGACAATGAGCCTGTCATAGTGGATGTAAACAAACAAAACTCAAAAGTTAGCTAGCTACTAAGAAACTTTCCTATACACTTTCAAATCAACAAACTTTCCAAAACAACGAACCAAGCAAACAAACCAAGCTCTCCATTGTTCCGTGTTCAACACCATCTGAAACAAGCCAACGTAGGCCGGTGCTACTGTAGCCAACTGCTGTCCATCTGAAACAAGCCAACGTAGACCGGTGCTACTGTAGCCAACTGCTGTCCATCTGAAACAAGCCAAACGTAGACCGGTGCTACTGTAGCCAACTGCTGTCCATCTGAAACAAGCCAACGTAGACCGGTGCTACTGTAGCCAACTGCTGTCCATCTGAAACAAGCCAACGTAGGCCGGTGCTACTGTAGCCAACTGCTGTCCATCTGAAACAAGCCAACGTAGGCCGGTGCTACTGTAGCCAACTGCTGTCCATCTGAAACAATCCAACGTAGGCCGGTGCTACTGTAGCCAACTGCTGTCCATCTGAAACAAGCCAACGTAGGCCGGTGCTACTGTAGCCAACTGCTGTCCATCTGAAACAAGCCAATGTGGGCCTCAGCTACATAAGCTCTACTGTCTACTGCACTGTAAGCCAATGTAGGCTCTTACCCAGACACTGCTGAAACATGGGCACCTACCGTACAATTGCTGAAACAGGGGCTCCTACCTAGACACTGCTGAAACATGGGCTCCTACCAACACACTGCTGAAACATGGGCTCCTACCCAGACTGCTGAAACATGGGCTCCTACCAACACACTGCTGAAACATGGGCTCCTACCAACACACTGCTGAAACATGGGCTCCTACCCAGACTGCTGAAACATGGGCTCCTACCAACACACTGCTGAAACATGGGCTCCTACCAACACACTGCTGAAACATGGGCTCCTACCCAGACACTGCTGAAACATGGGCTCCTACCAACACACTGCTGAAACATGGGCTCCTACCAACACACCGCTGAAACATGGGCTCCTACTAACACACTGCTGAAACATGGGCTCCTACCAACACACCGCTGAAACATGGGCTCCTACTAACACACCATGCTGAAACATGGGCTCCTACCAACACACTGCTGAAACATGGGCTCCTACCAACACACCGCTGAAACATGGGCTCCTACTAACACACTGCTGAAACATGGGCTCCTACCAACACCATGCTGAAACATGGGCTCCTACCCAGACACTGCTGAAACATGGGCTCCTACTAACACACTGCTGAAACATGGGCTCCTACCCAGGCACTGCTGAAACATGGGCTCTACCTACACACTGCTGAAACAGGATATGAGTACAGGTTTGATATTTCCAGTTTCTGAACAGTTTTTGTGGGAGATGATCAACTATATTGTTACAGTAGAGGAAGAGTCTTCCTCCTATCAAGTTATTGGTTAGTTTACATTCCATACAGCCAGACACAGAGCAGAGTGAGGGTAGTCTGTTGACTAACATCACCACCAAAGCTTCAATCAACGGTAACGAAGAGAAATAACACAGAATTATTGCTGTAAACAAAAAATAAATCAAATATCTTTTAAAGCACACCAACCCAACAGCCACCCTCCTCACTGAAAGTGTACATTCACAAATAGTTGTTACATAAGAACAATGGCCTTAATTGCTCTCTAAATAAATAAATAAAACTAGCTGCCACCTTTCCAATTGAAACTTAACCATTGGCAATATTTAATATTGCTTTCGGCAAGGTAGGGTCTGTCAGTCTTGTTTGGGTAATACATGGAGTTCTATCTCCAGATTCCTCTGTATTCTAATGGCCAGGATTGTTTGTTGGTTAAGATGCTGGATTGCATCTTACACTGGCGGCCATTGGATTGAATACTGCATATTTAACTAGCTGGCTATTCAACACAGGGAGATAGAAAGAGGCCTCAACTCAATCAGATGCAGGTAAAAATGCATATTGCCGTGAGTTCCTTCATAATGTTTATGATTACCTTTAAATCCACGTGTGGTTTAGTAGTAAACATTACCAAGTGAACCCCGCTGTGCGGTTTCCCCACCTCTGAAATTGATTGAATTCAAATCTGAGTATATGAATCCTTCATTCTCCAAGTATAAATCACATACAAGATATGACATATCTAAGTGCCCGACTGACAAGATCATCTTATATTGTATTAACAACATCTAGATTTATCTACCTAGCTATGACATTCTGTACTTCCGGTGCCGACAGAGATGGCAGCCTCGCTTCACGTTTTCAGGATGCTATGCAGTATTTCGTTTTTTTAGGGATTACTTCTTACATTGTTACCCCGGGAAATCTTAAGTTTTATTACATACAACTGGGAGGAATTATTGGATATAAGAGCAACGTCAACTTACCAACATTACGACTTTCCCGAAGCGGATCCTCTGTTTGGTCCATCAACTAGGATAATAGACTGGATACCAGCCGGCGACCCAAAACAACGGCGGCGGAGGAGAAGGGGTAGACAGGGCGGTGTTCTGGTCAGGCTCCGTAGACGGGCACATCGCACACCGCTCCCGAGTATACTACTTGCCAATGTCCAGTCTCTGGACAACAAGGTAGACGAAATCCGAGCAAGGATTGCCTTCCAGAGAGACATCAGATACTGCAACGTTCTTTGAAACATGGCTCACTCAGGACACGTTATCTGAGTCGGTTCAGCCACATGGTTTCTCCACGCATCGCGCCGACAGAAACAAACATCTATCTGGTAAGAAGAAGGGCGGGGGTGTGTGTCTTATGATTAACGAGTCGTGGTGTGATCATAACAACATTCACCTGACATAGAATTCCTTACAATCAAATGCCGACCGCATTATCTACCAAGAGAATTCTCCTAGATTATAATCACAGTCGCATATATCCCCCCTCAAGCTGACACATTGACGGCACTGAAAGAAATTCATTGGACTCTATGTAAACTGGAAACCACATATCCTGAGGCTGCATTTATTGTGGCTGGGGATTTTAACAAGGCTAATCTGAAAACAAGGCTCCCTAAATTTTATCAGCATGTTGAATGTGCGACCCGGGCCGGGAAAACCCTGGATCATTGTTATTCTAACTTCCGTGACGCATACAAGGCCATTCTCTGCCCCCCTTTCGGCAAGTCTGACCATGACTCCATGTTGTTGCTCCCAGCCTACAGACAAAAAATAAAACAGGAAACGCCCGTGCTACGGTCTGTTTAACACTGACCAATCTGATTCCACGCTTCAAGATTGCTTCGAGCACGTGGACTGGGATATGTCCCGGATAGCATCAGACAACAACATTGATGTATACGCTGATTCGGTGAGTGAGTTTATTAGCAAGTGCGTCTGTGATGTTGTACCCATAGCAACTATTAAAACCTTCCCTAACCAGAAACCGTGGATTGATGGCAGCATTCGCGCACAAAACTGAAAGCGCGAACCACTGCTTTTAACCAGGGTAAGGCGACCGGAAACATGAATACAAACAGTGTAGCTATTCCCTCAGCAAGGCAATCAAACAAACTAAGCGTCAGTATAGAGACAAAGTAGAGTCACAATTCAACGGCTCAGACACGAGAGGAATGTGGCAGGGTCTACAGTCAATCACGGACTACAAAAAGAAAACCAGCCCCGTCGTGGACCACGATGTCTTGCTCCCAGACAAACTAAACAACTTCTTTGCTCGCTTTGAGGACAATACAGTGCCACTGACACGGCCCGCTACCAAAACCTGCAGGCTCACCTTCACCGCAGCCAATGTGAGTAAAACATTTAAGCGTGTTAACCCTCGCAAGGCTGCCGGCCCAGATGGCATCCTTGGCCGTGTCCTCAGAGCATGCGCAGACCAGCTGGCTGGTGTGTTTACGGACATATTTAATCAACCCTTATCTCAGTCTGCTGTTCCCACATGCTTCAAGAGGGCCACCATTGTTCCTGTTCCCAAGAAAGCTAAGGTAACTGAGCTAAATGACTATCGCCCCGTAGCACTCACTTCCGTCATCATGAAGTGCTTTGAGAGACTAGTTAAGGATCATATCACCTCCATCCTACCAGACACCCTAGACCCACTCCAATTTGCTTACCGTCCCAATAGGTCCACAGACGATGCAATCGCAATCACACTGCACACTGCCCTAACCCATCTGGACAAGAGGAATACCCATGTAAGAATGCTGTTCATCGACTACAGCTCAGCATTTAACACCAGAGTACCCTCCAAACTCGTCATTAAGCTCGAGACCCTAGGTCTCGACCCAGCCCTGTGCAACTGGGTCCTGGACTTCCTGACGGGACGGCCCCAGGTGGTGAGGGTAGGAAACAACATCTCCACCCCGCTGATCCTCAACACTGGGGCCCCACAAAGGTGCGTTCTCAGCCCTCTCCTGTACTCCCTGTTCACCCATGACTGCGTGGCCAAGCACGCCTCCAACTCAATCATCAAGTTTGCTGACGACACTACAGTGGTAGGCTTGATTACCAACAACGACGAGACGGCCTACAGGGAGGAGGTGAGGGCCCTCGGAGTGTGGTGTCAGGAAAATAACCTCTCACTCAACGTCAACAAAACTAAGGTGATGATCGTGGACTTCAGGAAACAGCAGAGGGAGCGCCCCCCTATCCACATCGACGGGAGAAGGTGGAACGTTTTAAGGTCCTCGGCATACACATCACGGACAAACTGAAATGGTCCACCCACACAGACAGCTTGGTGAAGAAGGCTCAACAGCGCCTCTTCAACCTCAGGAGGCTGAAGAAATTCGGCTTGTCACCAAAAACACTGACAAACTTCTACAGATGCACAATCGAGAGCATCCTGTCGGGCTGTATCACCGCCTTGTACGGCAACTGCTCTGCCTACAACCGTAAAGCTCTCCAGAGGGTAGTGAGGACTGCACAACGCATCACCGGGGGTAAACTACCTGCCCTCCAGGACACCTACTCCACCCGATGTCACAGGAAGGCCAAAAAGATCATCAAGCACAATAACCACCCGAGCCACTGCCTGTTCACCCCGCTATCATCCAGAAGGCGAGGTTAGTACAGGTGCATCAAAGCTGGGACCGAGAGACTGAAAAACAGCTTCTATATCAAGGCCATCAGACTGTTAAACAGCCATCAATAACATTGAGTGGCTGCTGCCAACATACTGACTTAAATCTCTAGCCACTTTAAATAATCAAAATTTGGATGTAACAAATGTATCACTAGCCACTTTAAACAATTTTGTATATAATGTTTACATATCCGACATACTCATATCAAATGTATACACTGTACTCTATACGATCTACTGAATCATGCCTATGCCGTTCGGTCATCGACTCAAATCTCTAGCCACTTTAATAATTAAAAAGTGGATGTAATAAATGTATCACTAGCCACTTTAAACAATGCCATTTATATAATGTTTACATATCCTACACTACTCATCTCACATGTATATACTGTACTATATACCATCTACTGTATCTTGCCTATGCCGGTTAGCCATCGCTCATCCATATATTTATATGTACATACTCGTATTCAATCCTTTACACTTGTGTGTATAAGGTAGTTGTTGTGAAATTGTTAGATTACTTGTTAGATACTACTGCATGGTCGGAACTAGAAGCACAAGCATTTCACTACATTCACATTAACATCTGCTAACCATGTGTATGTGACGAATAACATTTGATTTGATTTGACATTCCTGACGTCACATATCATCATCACCTCTTTAGTACAACACATCTCCTATAGTCTCCTAACCCCAGTCATCACCTCTATAGTACATTACATCTCCTATAGTCTCCTAACCCCAGTCATCACCTCTATAGTACATTACATCTCCTATAGTCTCCTAACCCCAGTCATCACCTCTATAGTACATTACATATCCTATAGTCTCCTAACACCAGTCATCACCTCTATAGTACACTACATCTCCTATAGTCTCCTAACCCCAGTCATCACCTCTATAGTACACTACATCTCCTATAGTCTCCTAACCCCAGTCATCACCTCTATAGTACATTACATCTCCTATAGTCTCCTAACCCCAGTCATCACCTCTATAGTACATTACATCTCCTATAGTCTCCTAACACCAGTCATCACCTCTATAGTACACTACATCTCCTATAGTCTCCTAACCCCAGTCATCACCTCTATAGTACATTACATCTCCTATAGTCTCCTAACCCCAGTCATCACCTCTATAGTACATTACATCTCCTATAGTCTCCTAACCCCAGTCATCACCTCTATAGTACATTACATCTCCTATAGTCTCCTAACCCCAGTCATCACCTCTATACTACAATACATCTCCTATAGTCTCCTAACCCCAGTCATCACCTCTATAGTACATTACATCTTCTAAGGCTTCCTAAACCCAGCTTGTGTTTCTAGCTTCAACAGTGCAGTAATATCTAAGAATTTCACAACAGTACACACAATACACACAAATCTAAGTAAAGTAATGGAATTAAGAAAATATATGTATACGGACCAGCAATGGCAGCATGGTGTGCTGCTGTGTGTGAAGTCAGTGTGAACCATTGGCTAGTGAGGGTTATAGTGCCATAGTCACGTCTCATCTCCCATGGTGCCTCTAAAGAGGGTTGTAAATCTGTTGTCCTGGTTACCGGACAACATAAGGAGTAGGAGCTGCTCAGAGAGAGAGAGACACTAGTTTCTACTGACGCCCTCTTCTTCTCTCTGTTTCTTGCTCTCTTCTTCTCTCTGTTACTCATTTCTTTCATTGCTTTCCCTCCTTCTCTCTCTCTTGCTTTCTCATTCTCTCTCTCTTTCTCCCTCCTCCTTCATCTCCATCCATCCCTCTCTCTCTGTCCTCCTGCTGTCTCTGTCATCCTCAGGGAGTGTCTGAAGGAGACCATCTGTTGGTGTGTGTGTCTGTGTGTGTGTGTGTGCTACTCCAGTCTAGCTTATTGTGACACCTGGCGTGGCTGAGCCCTATCTATGATCCATGGCCTTTCCCCTTCCCACCCTCTGTGGTTGGACCAACAGGTAGTCAGAGAGAGGAGAGGTGGAGTGATCATAGAACACACACATATTCACACATTCACACACACATACACACTCCCTCTATATCATCTGCTAATGTAGGACTACAGTACAGTATGTTGAGCAGATGCTTTCTAATCAGGGCTTTTCCGGCCTGCAAAGATTTGTTGTGCCACACTGACCTTAATCACAGAGTTGTGAATCGCCTTGTCTGGTAGAGGACTTTGAGTAGAGATGGTCTGGTAGAGGACGTTGAGTAGAGATGGTCTGGTAGAGGACGTTGAGTAGAGATGGTCTGGTAGAGGACGTTGGGTAGAGATTGTCTGGTAGAGGACGTTGAGTAGAGATTGTCTGGTAGAGGACGTTGAGTAGAGATGGTCTGGTAGAGGACGTTGAGTAGAGATGGTCTGGTAGAGGACGTTGAGTAGAGATGGTCTGGTAGAGGACGTTGAGTAGAGATTGTCTGGTAGAGGACGTTGAGTAGAGATGGTCTGGTAGAGGACGTTGAGTAGAGATGGTCTGGTAGCGGACGTTGAGTAGAGATGGTCTGGTAGAGGACGTTGAGTAGAGATGGTCTGGTAGAGGACGTTGAGTAGAGATGGTCTGGTAGAGGACGTTGAGTAGAGATGGTCTGGTAGAGGACGTTGAGTAGAGATGGTCTGGTAGAGGACGTTGAGTAGAGATTGTCTGGTAGAGGACGTTGAGTAGAGATTGTCTGGTAGAGGACGTTGAGTAGAGATTGTCTGGCAGAGGACGTTGAGTAGAGATTGTCTGGTAGAGGACGTTGGGTAGAGATTGTCTGGTAGAGGACGTTGAGTAGAGATTGTCTGGTAGAGGACGTTGGGTAGAGATTCAATCAATCAAATGTTTTTATAAAGCCCTTTTAACATTAGCTGATGTCACAGAGTGCTATACAGAAACTCAGCCTAAAACCCCAAACAGCAAGCAATGCAGATGTAGAAGCACGGTGGCTAGGAAAAACTCCCTAGAAAGGCCAGAACCTAGGAAGAAACCTATAGAGGAACCAGGCTCTGAAGACATGCTAACCTCTAACCATTACAATATCAGGGGAAGGGGGGATGATAGTTATGCCTCTGTAACTTTCTCACTCATGGATAGGGCTGTTAAGGTGACCGTATTACCACCACACCGGCGGTCACGAGTCATGAAGGCAGTCAAATTCCATGTGACCTTTGAGTCACGGTAATTAGTCTTCTCCAAGCTCTGATGCTGCTGATAGTCATTAGTAGCCTACCAAACTTCCTAACTGCCTGGTTCCACGCACTCTAGTGTCCCTCTAATCACTCTGACATCAATGCAAATGTAACCGAAAATCTAATCAAACACCATGAGAGCCCATGAGCTCATGTTGCTCAACATTTCTATAGGCTATGCAATTGGGTGAGAAAACAGAATGATGGCCTCTATTAAAAAGAGGAGGATCCCATCAGCCTTCTATAGGCTAGACCTACTATATTTATTTCTTAACTTGCCTAATATTAAGCACATTGATTCTCTTTACAACAGGATGGCATGAAAATGAACCATGTGAATAGTGTCCTCCATTCGCTATTTAACTGCATTAACTATATATACAGTACCGTGCAAAGGTTTTAGACAGGTGTGAAAACATTCTGTTAAAATCAGAATGCTTTCAAAAATAGACATATTAATAGATTATATGTATTAATTAACTAAATGCAAAGTGAGTGAACAGAAGAAAAATCAAATCCATATTTGGTGTGACCACCCTTTGCCTTCAAAACAGCATCAATTCTTGTAGGTACACTTGCACAAAGTCAGGGATTTTGTAGGCATATAGTCAGGTGTATGATTAAACAATTATACCAAAAAGGTGCTAATGATCATCAATTAAATATGTAGATTGAAACACAATCATTAACTGAAACAGAAACAGCTGTGTAGGAGGAATAAAACTGGGTGAGGAACAGCCAAACTCGGCTAACAAGGTGAGGTTGCTGAAGACATGACTGAGCACAGCAACAAGACACAAGGTAGTTATACTGCATCAGCAAGGTCTCTCCCAGGCAGAAATTTCAAGGCAGACAGGGGTTTCCAGAAGTGCTGTCCAAGCTCTTTTGAAGAAGCACAAAGAAACAGGCAAAGTTGAGGAGACGCAGTGGTCGGCCAAGGAAACTTACTGAAGCAGACGAAAGACACATCATGCTTACTTCCCTTCGCAATCGGAAGGTGTCCAGCAGTGCCATCAGCTCAGAATTGGCAGAAAACAGTGGGACTCTGGTACACCCATCTACTGTCTGGAGAAGGCTGGTCAGAAGTGGCCTTCATCGAAGACTTGCAGCCAAAAAGCCATACCTCCAACGTGGAAACAAGGCCTAGCGACTCAACTATGCACGAAAACACAAGAACTGGGGTGCAGAGAAATGGCAGCGGGTGCTCTGGACAGATGGCAGTTTGTTGGCCGAAGGGCTGGAGAGCGGTACACGAATGAGTGTCTGCAGGCAACAGTGAAGCATGGTGGAGGTTCCTTGCAAGTTTGGGGCTGCTTTTCTGCAAATGGTGTTGGGGATTTAGTCCGAATTAATGGTCTCCTCAATGCTGAGAAATACAGGCAGATACATATCCATCATGCAATACCACCAGGGAGGCATTTGATTGGCCCCAAATGTATTCTCAGCATGACAACGACCCCAAACATACAGCGAAAGTAATTAAGAACTGTCTTCAGCGTATAGAAGAACAAGGAGTCCTGGAAGTGATGGTATGGCCCCCAAAGAGCCCTGATCTTAACATCATCGAGTCTGTCTGGGATTACATGAAGAGAGAGAAGCACCTGAGGCTGCCTAAATCCACAGAAGAACTGTGGTTAGTTCTCCAATATGTTTAGGCCAACCTACCTGCCGAGTTCCTTCAAAAACTGTGTGCAAGTGTACCTAGAAGAATTTATGCTGTTTTGAAGGCAAAGGGTGGTCACACCAAATTTTAATTTGATGTAGATTTTTCATCTGTTCACTCACTTTGCATTTAGTTAATTGATAAATGTAATCTATTAACATGTTTATTTTTGAAAGCATTCTTACTTTACAGCATAATTTCCCACCTGCCTAAAACTTTTGCACAGTACTGTAAAATACATAAACATTCATACATATACACACACATATATATATATATATATATATATATATATATATACATATACACACTTTTTTTTATAGAATATACTTGTATTATTCCCTGCAAACCCTACCACCCCTCCCCCAATTGGAGTAAACTAATAAACAATAACACTTAGGCTTCTACCTTCAGTTTTTACGTACTATACACATTTTACAGACACACTCTATTTTACAATAGTTATCTTTTATTTGTTTTTAGTCCTGGCCTTCCTCTATATCTGATGTCCATCCAGTTTGATTTCTATTAGTGCTATTTCTCAACAGTTCTGAGCCTATATACATTTTACAGACCCCATATGTTTTACATTTGTTATCTTGCTGTTATTAGTCCCACCCTTCAGCTCCATTCAACCCCTCCCATTTATCTCTTAACTTCTTAGGGAGCAGCTCCCGAGGTGACGGTTTTGGAGAGTCTGGCGTGCCCAAAGTAAAATGCCTCCCACTCAGGCCCAGAAAATAGGATATGCACATAGTACTATTGGATAGGAAACACTCTGAAGTTTCTAAGTGTTAAAATATTGTCTGTGAGTATAACAGAACAGATATAGCAGGCGAAAACCCGAGGAATTTCTGTCCTGGAAAAAGTGTATTTGACACATTGCCTCATTTTGAACCACTCCCTATTGAAAATGACCATATAAGGGAGTAAGATTTCAGTACCTATTGCTTCCACTGGATGTCAACAGTCTCTAGACAGTGTTTGATGATGTTTAGTTGCTCTGGATGGTAATAGAAGAAGAATTGGGAAGTGGTCACCAGATGTAAACAGAAGAGGATGCGCGCTGTGGTTTTTTCCTTTCCTATCGTCCAGTTTATAATCCGGTTGAAATATTATACTAAATATACATAAAAGTGTTTCTAAGGATACATTATCAATGATGTTTGATTGTTCTTGGACAAGTGTATAGGTATAGGTTGAACGAGTTCTCTTCACGGTTCAATGGTCGAGTGGACGCTGTATTTTCTGATCATAACGCACCAACCAAACTGAGATTTATGAATATAATAAATGACTTTTTCTAACAAAAGAACCATGGATTGTCTTCGTTGGACACTTGGGAAGCCCTTAGCAGAAGTTCTTCAAAAGGTAAGGGATTTGTTTTCGCTGTGAAATGTGTTTTGTGTGAACCGCGATGGTTTATGAATTTATGCTAATGGTAAAATATTGGAGGTGCTACCCTCAAACAATCAAATGTAGTGCTTTCACGGGAAAAGCCTTTTTGAAATCTGACAACGCTGTGATATTGCCAAGAAGCAGAGCTTTTGATGACTATGCAACACTTGTATATTGATGAATGTTTAATAATTAAACTTTTGGATTTTGAATTTGGCGCCTTGCATTTCACCGTGTAGCTATCGCCCCACCACTCCCTAAGTAGTTAACACCATCCATTTTGGATTTCTGTGATGTGATGCTTCACAAAAGTACTGAACCTTTCTATTCTCATAGTTTCTTTAGATTGTAAATTAAAAATAAACATTTTTACTAAAATAATTATTATATTATTGATTGATTGACTGTGGTTTTTCAGATCACCCAGTATTACTATCTGCAGCGTTAGTTCTAGGTAAATGTTGCAGTTCTTCAGCCATTCCTGGACCTGGGACACAAAACGAGCTACACATGGACAGTACCAAAATAAATGATCTAATGACTCTGCCTCCTCACAGCAAGATCTGCAGAGCTGGGAAGATTGTATCCCCCATATATATTACATTCTATTGGTTGCAAGAATGTTGTATAATAATACGTTTTGAATAAGGCGTTGTTTTGCGTGTCAATTCATAAACCATGTGCCATGGAATCGGTACATCGACAATCTCTTCCCAACTATTTTGCCATTTATATGCACAGCTGTCAATTATTTGGTCCTTAAATGAAACTAGTATATATATTTTATTTATCACAATTTTCTTTATCCATTTTTGGTCTTTAATGCAGGGCCGACAGACAAGTTCCTTACTTTTTCCCCCTTCCACTTACCTCTTCCATTTTTGAGGTAATGCTGCAATTAGTTGGTTGTAATTTTTGGTAGAGCAGACATTTCCATATGTCTGTGTTAGCTGCATGTGTGACATAACTCCATATTATTTAGTATATTTAAAGACAAGATTAAATCAAGAATAGTCTGATTAGTGACAATAGCCTATGACTTGTGAATGATATATTTTCTGCTGGGAAATTCGAGGCGTTAACAAATTGTGATGAAGTGTGTACAACCTGCGCAAAAAATGCCTTTCATGAGACTTCTTTCAAATCATCATTAGAGTCGCATCATGCAGCCTAAGAATGCATAAAAAAATCACAACATATAGCCCAACGTTTGTATAACAACTAAAGTGGCCAAATTACTTCTTAAAATGAAGCACATTAATCGGCTTTACAACCATTGTAGAGCCTAACTGGCATACATATGCAGCATGTGAGTTTCAAGTTTGGGGAAGATCATTTTCACCATAAAAATTCACCTTTATATTAAAAGCATTACATGCATATTCGCATTTGCGGTCACTTTTAAGAATGGTGTTTTCATACTAATGATACATTCGCACTTTTAGCCTACTACCGAGTGCACATTGCTGCGCTTATAATGTGAAGAAATAGCCTTATAGTTTATCAACATTTTAAGCTAAACTTTCTGTTGCATCAGCTTCATTACTTTAAAAAGTTTTTTGATGCTAGTGGTTGTATAAAGTTGGGATCCCACAATTATCCCAGACTATGTTTGGAATATTTGTTTCTTGCACAGAATAGAAAAGATCAACTTTTTTAGATTGACATAGGCTAGTGCTTTTGCTGTTCGTTAGGTCTACTCATCTTGTTGGCTGACGAAAAGTAAATGTGGACAGTTCTTCCAATATCTTCAACATGCACCTCGGAATTGGATATCGACGTGTACAGTTGCATCCCCAATGTGTCTGTCTTCACTTGTAGCCTGTGAGAAAGACCCAACCACGTGACGGAGATCCATGTGGGTGAGAGTCGTTTTGGAGTGCCCAGCCGGGAGAAGGGAATTATAATTTTTATATTCAGCCCAAGGGCACAACGGCCAGGCCAGTATTTTTTAGGAGAAATTATGGCCACACAAAGGGGATGCCGCCGGGTAATTCTAGGCATGATCAAGTGCTTGTCAATTTATGAATGAGAAACTGATGTACAGCCTGCACAAACATGCCTTTCATGCAACTTTTTTCAAATCATGATTAGAGTTGCATCATACAGCCTTAGAATGTATCAAAACATATAGCCAAGCGTTTGTATCACAACTAAACATAAATAACTCTACATTAAGCATATAGTAGGACCTGTTTCTTTGTTAACTGCCCAAGATAGAATAGCTGCATGTGAGCACTCCCCCAAATGTTTGGAGAAAATATCCTTTCTATTTTATTCAGCTTTGTTCAATTGTATCCTTCATACTATAAAATAATGTAAAATATTGCCACGGAATTCGAAGCAAATCTTGTCTGCTAAATGAACTAGTGTAGCCCACAGCCATATGCCATAGCCAGATCAGAGCCTAACATAATGACAACTCAGAGCATGCTGTTCTGTTCTTCTGAAATAGACTACATTTTCTTCATATCATGTTTCTTTAGACCTGTCTAAAATAAATCATGGATTTACTGTGATGGTGTAGGCCAGTGGTTCCCAAACGTTTTATAGTCCCGTACCCCCTTCAAACATTCAACCTCCAGCTGCGTACCCCCTCTAGCACCAGGGTCAGCGCACTCTCAAATATTGTTTTTTGCCATCATTGTAAGCGTGCCACACACACACTATACAATACATTTATTAAACATAAGAATGAGTGTGAGTTTTTGTCACAACTCGGCTCGTGGGAAGTGACAAAGAGCTCTTATAGAACCAGGGCACAAATAATAATATAATAATAATCAATCATTTTGCTCTTTATTTAACCATCTTACATATAAAACCTTATTTGTTCATCGAAAATTGTGAATAACTCGCCACATGTTAATGAGAAGGGTGTGTTGAAAGGATGCACATAACTCTGCAATGTTGGGTTGTATTGGTGAGAGTCTCAGTCTTAAATCATTTTCCACCCACAGTCTGTACCTGTATTTAGTTTCCATGCTAGTGAGGGCAGAGAATCCACTCTCACACAGGTACATGGTCGCAAAGGGCATCAGTGTCTTAACAGCACGATTTGCCAAGGCAGGATACTCTGAGCACAGCCCAATCCAGAAATCTGGCAGTGGCTTCTGATTAAATTACATTTTCACAGAAACGCTTGTTCGATGAGTCTCTCTTGTTCAGATATCGGTAAGTGGGCTGGAGGCAGGGCATGATAGGGATAAGGAATCCAGTTGTTTGTGTCATCCGTTTCGGGAAAGTACCTGCGTAATTGCGCACCCAACTCACTCAGGTGCTTCGCTATATCACATTTGACATTGTCCCTAAGCTTGAGTTCATTTGCACACAAAAAATCATACAATGATGGAAAGACCTGTGTTGTCCTTGTTAATGCAGACATTTTGTCATACAAATTGAATATAGTTGCGGATAGTCCCTGTAATCCTAGATTCAGATCATTCAGGCGAGAAAAAACATCACCCAGATAGGCCAGTTGTGTGAGAAACTCATCATCATGCAAGCGGTCAGACAAGTGAAAATTATGGTCAGTAAAGAAAATTAAGCTTGTCTCTCAATTCAAAAAAACGTGTCAATACTTTGCCCCTTGATAACCAGCAAACTTCTGTATGTTGTAAAAGCGTTACATGGTTGCAGCCAATATCATTGCATAGTGCAGAAAATACACTAGAGTTCAGGGGCCTTGCTTTAACAAAGTTAACAATTTTCCCTGTAGTGTACAAAATGTCTTTCAAGCTGTCCCTTGGCAGAAAGAGCCTCTCTGTGGG
The DNA here is from genome assembly GCA_030435695.1 of Brachymystax lenok tsinlingensis. Lineage (NCBI taxonomy): Eukaryota > Metazoa > Chordata > Actinopteri > Salmoniformes > Salmonidae > Brachymystax > Brachymystax lenok. The sequence goes on along the minus strand of CM059784.1, from coordinate 31,997,323 downwards.
CGCTGCAGTGTACCCAAGTGGCGTCGGGAGCAACTGCTTGCACGCGCGTTACCACTCTACTATGTCTCCCTGTCATGGCTTTTGCGCCATCAGTACAGATACCAACATGAGCAGCAGGTACGTTTGACTACATACTGACCGTTAGTGGAATTCCCATGAGAGAGTAACGGCTAATGTGATTGGATGTTAATTATTTGACTAGGCTACCTGTATTTGACATTGTGTTGTTATTTCGCTGAACTCTAGATGGTTTAATTTTATTTTTGGCAGTGAAACGAGGCTACTCAGGCGAGAGAAAAAACCTCACCCAAATGTATAGCTCTGTTGGAAAATATAAATGGACTGTTTGAAAATGTGAATATTACAATTTTTTATTTGGCATACCCCGACAGCATTGCGCATTAAATTCTTAAATGTTTTTATTTAACCTTTACTTAACCAGGCAAGTCAGTTAAGAACAAATTATTATTTACAATGACAGCCTAGTGGGTTAACTGCCTTGTTCACGGGCAGAACGACAGATTTTTATCTTGTCAGCTCGGGGATTCAATCTAGCAACCTTTCGGTTACTGGACCAACGCTGTAACCACTAGGCTAGCTGCCTCCCTAACACTGGGGTACGCGTGTAGGAATACCTGGCGTAGGATATATTACATGGATTCATTCGCTTTTTTCATTGTGGTTTCTCAAGGGGGGGGCTGTGCAATCGTACCCATAGGCTGGCTACCTGTGGCCTGCCGGTTCAGATTGGATATGTTAAGCCTAATACAGAGGCTATTTATTTTGGCTGTTGCCAAGTGTAGGTGATATCAGTAAATAGTCGTTGTATTTTTACAAATATGTTTCGTGTTATATGCCGCCTTCACGTTGGGTCACCAGAAAGAGTTGTAAATAAATCGTCACTTTGAGCGCCTCAACCTGCCTTAGCCGCTGAGGTCCTGCCCCCCCACCCCTTTACCACTGCCAAAAGGTGCCTATATTAAGGTGCCTATATTAAGGTGCCTGCATTAATACGTTTTGTTTGTAAAATCAAAATCAAAAAGGAAAACCTGCACACTGCTCTTGCCAAACAGTATCATTTTGTTTTATTCAAGCTTAGGGCTACACGTCTGCCTTTTTGCCTCCAACAGAACTTGAATGTATTATTGAATTATTCCCATGCACCTGCAACAAGCTAGATCAGATGTAGGGGAGCTTTTATAAATGTCAACGTCTTGTTTATTTGGATTGTTTAGATTTAGAGGCAGCCGGTGAACTCAACACTCAATGAATGCATATCTTCATTTATTTAGTTTCCTTTTCCTGTCTGTTATTCCCTGGGTGTGTTGCATATGGTACGATTTCCCCTATATAGTACACTACTTTTGACCAGGGCCCATAATGCACTATATAGGGAATGGGGCGCCATTTGGGATGCATCCCATGTTGAGGAGGGTTGATGGACACTGAGTCTATTGAGAGGTCCTCTGGGACATCAGATGATGTAACATTCTATTACCCATCATACAGCTGGGCCTGAGCCCTGGAGACACCGTTACAGAGAGTGTGTGTGTGTGTGTGTGTGTGCATCCCCCTCGCTCTCTCTCTCTCTCTCTCTCTTATGTGTTTGGGACAGAGCCCTAGAGATGTGATTATAGTGACTCAGTGTTAACATGAACACACATGTCCCAAAGAGAGGCTCAATGTCACACGCCATCATGTGAAGATGTGATTCAGTAGAAATGTCTAGTCCATGTAGTCCATGTTCTGTACGTTGGAAACGTATAGCCCTGTAAAACAACGAACTGCTTGTGTTTTCATGTTACTCTCCACTCGAGGTACAAGCCATCGCTAAAGGATTTATTACCATGACTCCAATAGTTCTGCATATATTTCACATAAAGCACTTCTTCTCGTCATCTTTACTCCGTGTTCTATATCCTGTTGTAAAACATCGGAACATTTTAAACTAATGTACCAAAAAAAATAGGGTTTTGTTTTTGTTGAAATAAAGGCCTACACTAAAGAGGTTATGACTTACGAGGGAACAGTTCTAGTACATGTACATTACTCAGGACCTCTTAGCTTCCATCTCTCCTGACTTTTCTCTCAGTGTCACAACACAACAGCATTCATAGATACATATGGTTCTCATCACGGCGGGTCGATAGACAGGGTGATATCTGACCGTTTAGGGAGGCTCAACATTGATTTCCCATAATGTAGACATGACATGTGGTCACACAGCCCTTTTATTTGACCAACAACCATGTACTCCGATCAGTCAGGATCTCACTGGAGAGCCGGAGAGCTTGATAGTTTAACCTGGGACCCAAAAGGAATCAACCTGAACCAGGCGTCCAGTCTTAGGCTGGGACCCAAAAGGAATCGAACCTCAATCAGGCGACCAGTGTTAACCTGGGACCCAAAAGGAATCGAACCTCAGCCAGGCGACCAGTCTTAGGCTGGGACCCAAAAGGAATGGAACCTCAACCAGGCGACCAGTGTTAACCTGGGACCCAAAAAGAATCAACATCAACCTACCTTTGGGAAACACAATTGCATCCCTGTTAGTGTTACATCATTGACTAACCCTGTATCCTCTGTGTCTGTTCCAGGGTTCCTGTCTACAGGGGACCAGGCAGCTAAGGGGAACTATGGCCTACTGGACCAGATCCAGGCTCTGAGGTGGATCAGTGAGAACATTGGATACTTCGGAGGAGACTCCAACCGTATCACAGTGTTCGGATCTGGGATAGGAGCGTCCTGTGTCAGCCTGCTCACCCTCTCACACCACTCTGAAGGTAGGAACACACTCTGTCCATGACTGGGATGGGATGGGGGGGATTGGGTATGGCATGTCTCTGTGTCAGAATCATTTGAGGAAGTCTGGTATTTAGTTTAGAAAGTATTTAGAAAATAGTCATCTGGATAGATTTAAGAAAGGGGGTGTTTGGTATTGGGTTTCATCTGAGTACTCTCCTGAGTGTCTGGTTTACAGTTGATTTACTGAGATAACTGCTTTTGGGATTTGTTATCCGGAGATGCTCGAGGGGGTAAAGTGGAACCCCAGCCCCCTAAACCCTGTATAATGGAACAATCCAATCATCCAATCAAGACAGATGTTGTTTATCTAGTGGCTAACGTCATGCTTCAACCACTCAATGGAGATTGACTGTCCTGTTGCTTAATATGAGAGAAGGTATGTGGAGTTAACCCAGCTAGTGGTGGACATGCTTTATGGTCCTGTACGTCCTGCAACAGAGCTCATGAAGATGACGAGGCTGTTTATTATGCTGTGGCTGTATGCTAATACACACACACACTCACTCACTCACACACACACACACACACACACACACACACACACACACACACACACACACACACACACACACACACACACAGGGGACGGGATGGACAGTGTAGAGGTCATGCTGCTGGATAGTCCAGAAAGTCAATCTGTAGATGTTCTATAGAGGGTCACACTATCAACAAACTATCTGTTAAGGTTACAGGTTAGGTTCAGAATAAAGGTTAGGCTAGGGTTAAGGTTAAGGTTAGGGTTAGGGCTAGGGATATGCTTAAGGTTAGGGTTAAGGATAGGTTTAAGGTTAGGGCTAGGGTTAGGGTTAAGGTTAAGGTTAGGTTTAGGGCTAGGGTTAGGGTTAGGTTTAGGTTTAGGTTTAGGGTTAGGTTTAGGGCTAGGGTTAGGTTTAGGGTTAGGGGTTAAGGATAGGTTTAAGGTTAGGGTTAGGGTTAGGCTTAGGGTTAGGTTTAGGTTTAGGGTTAGGGTTAGGTTTAGGGTTAGGGTTAGGGGTTAAGCAATTTTTACGCAGTCTCCATATAATGCTACAAATGAGCAAGGACCATGCACAGAAACACGTTACATGGCAGGTCGTCAAGGAAGGAAGGAAGGGCGGAAGGAAGGAAATAAGGGATAAGTAAACCACTCATTACCATAATTGTCTTTATACCAACTGGGAATTCCTGTCTTGACTTTATGATGAAGGCGACCACCACCATGCGTTTATAAAGAGGTCATTTCAGCCCCACTGCTTTGCTGTCTATTAAAGGACCAGGTTTTGTCTTTCTGCATTTTTGCATACAGGACACAGTATTTACGTTTTGTGTTTCTAACCGGCATTAATGCGTTTTTTATTCAGCCTCCATAATGCTATGCTCCATGTAGCATGATATTATACAGCCTCAGAAACCAGATCCTCTCTGCATCCTCCTCTCTAAAGTGGATATTACCGAGGCTGCTGCAGTTTTTTGCCTCTTGAATAGAAATGTATGATGCCTTGGTACACAGTGTGACCAGATAAACAATATGATGCCCTGGTACGCAGTGTGACCAGAAAAACAACATGATGCCCTGGTACGCGGTGTGACCAGATAAAACAGAACAGAGTGAAACTAGTGAGATGGTTGGTAATTGAAGAAGGAAGCTTTCCATCACGACAGGGCCTCTTGTGAGGAGTGTTACCAACAGCAATCACATTCCCCCCTACTCTCTCGCCGCTCTCTCTCACTATCCACTCTACACTCAGGAAATACTAGAGATGAAACATGTTTCCACTCCTGCTTATAAAACAGCATATATTTTGTCCCTTCTTTCTTTCTCGCTCTCTCGCTCTCTATTTCCATCTCTCTCTCTCTCTCTCTCTCTCTCTCTCTCTCTCTCTCTCTCTCTCTCTCTCTCTCTCTCTCTCTCTATTTCCATCTCTCTCTTTCTCTCTCTCTCTTGTTCTTCTCTCTCTCTATTTCCATCTCTCTCTTTCTCTCTCTCTCTCTTTTTCTTCTCCCTCTTCTCTCTCTCTCACTCATCCTCCCTCCCTCCCTCCCTCCATCCTTCTCTCACCTCCCTGGTTATTGAAATTAAACCTGGTTGGTTGTCTATGTTGCCTAGGCAATAGAACACAAACAACACAGGACCAAACCCTTTAGTGAGGTGGAATTTGAAGTAAAATCTATTGAATTATAAACCCTGGCGCTAGCAGCTAAAACACCTGGTTGCCGTAGCAACTAGAACACCTGGCTGCCGTAGCAACTAGCACACCTGGCTGCCGTAGCAGCTAGCACACCTGGCTGCCGTAGCAACGAAAACACCTGGCTGCCGTAGCAACTAGAACACCTGGCTGCCGTAGCAACTAGAACACCTGGCTGCCGTAGCAACTAGAAACACCTGGCTGCTGTAGCAACTAGAGCACCTGGCTGCTGTAGCAACTAGAACACCTGGCTGCCATAGCAACTAGAACACCTGGCTGCCGTAGCAACTAGAACACGTGGCTGCCGTAGCAACTAGAACAACTGGCTGCCGTAGCAACTAGAGAACCTGGCTGCCGTAGCAATTAGCACAACCGGCTGCCGTAGCAACTAGCACACCTGGCTGCCGTAGCAGCTAGCACACCTATGCTAACAAGTACTAATGAATCCCCGTATCGAATGCTAGGTAAATGCTAACGTATGCATGCAAACCTTTACCACTAAGACAGACAGCCCAGCTCATAATGCAGAAAAACAACTATAAGACAGCTGGATCTTGATCCAGGAGGGGGTTGTCTCTGCTGATATCACCAATAAAGACCTTCCAAGTCAACGTTAGCCACTTAGCTAATGTTAGCAAATTAGCAAAACCCAGCTGGAGATAATTGATTTGATACATCCTAGATAGTTAACTTAATAGTTATAAGATATATAGCTAGCAAACATTAGTAATGAATTTCAAGTGTAACTTGATCACCTCACTTCAGATCAAATCAAATGCTATTTGTCACATGCTTCGTAAACAACAGGTGTAAACTAACTGAAATGCTTACTTACGAGCCCTTCCCAACAATGCAAGGAGAAAGAAAATATATAGAAACATTTTAAATAATAACACTAGGAATAAATCCACAATGAGTAATGATAACTTGGCTATATACACAGGGTACCAGTACCGAGTCAATGTGCAGGGGTACGAGGTAATTGAGGTAGATATGTACATATAGGTAGGGATAAAGTGAATAGGCAACAGGATAGATAACAAACATTAACAGCAGCGTTTGTTATGAGTCAAAAGAGTTGGTGCAAAAAGGGTCAATGCAGATTGTCAGATTGTCCGGGTAGCTATCGGTTAACTATTTACCTAACTATACTGAACCAAAATATAAACGCTAAATGCAACAATTTAAACGATTTTACTGAGTCACAGTTCATGTATAACGAAATCCGTCAATTGAAATAAATTCATTAGGTCCTAATCTGTGAATTTCACAGATAGGGCATAGGCCCACCCATTTGGGAGCCAAGCCCAGCCAATCAGTTTTTCCACAAAAGGGCTTTATTACAGACAGAAATACTCCTCAGTTTCATCAGCTGTCTGGGAGGCTGGTCTCAGACGATTCCGCAGGTGAAGGAGGTCTTGGGCTAGCGTGGTTACAGGTGGTCCGGTTGGACGTTCTGCCAAATTCTCTAAAACGACGTTGGAAGCGGCTTATGGTAGAGAAATTAACATTACATTCTCTGGCAACAGCTCTGGAGGACATTCCTGCAGTCAGCATACCAATTGCACATTGTGTTGTGTGACAAAACTGCACATTTTGGTGGCCTTTTATTATCCCCAGCACAAGGTGCACCTGTGTAATGACCATGCTGTTTAATCAGCTTCTTGATATGCCACACCTGTCATGTTGATGGATTATCTTGGCAAATAAGAAATGCTCACTAACAGGGATGTAAACAAATCTGTGCCCAAAATTAGAGAGAAATAAGCTTTTTGTGCGTATGAAAAATGTCTGGGATATTTTATTTCAGTTCATGAAACATGGGACCAACACTTTACATGTTGCGTTTATATTTTTGTTCAGTATATTTAGCAATCGTATGGCTTGGGGGGTAGAAGCTGTTCAGGGTCCTGTTGGTTCCAGACTTGGTGCATCGGTACTGCTTGCCGTGCTGTATCAGAGAGAACAGTCTAGACTTCAGCTGTGCTGCAGGAGTGACTGACCTCATGAAGTTCCCATTTTGCTTGTTGTGCTTCTATGTAAATAAAACACATGTGATTGGCTCAAACAGCTGCTTTGGGAAACTAGTACCGGTAAGCTTCATGATGAAAAATGATGAAATGATGATGATTTTATACCTAAGGTATTTACTTAAAAAGTACAAATATTAAAATATATTACAAAATGGTATTGGCGGTATTGGAAAGTCATACCAAGAATATTTTGAAATATAATTTATATACCACTCATCTCTAGTAACTGTGTAGTAATGGATTGGATAAGTGATTTCCTATCCCTGTAAGTAGACTGCTAGCATCCAAGGAAAGGGCTTTCTATTGAGTTGCCTCAGACTGACATGCTCTGTGAATTAAAATTAAGTCAGGATAAAAGATTGTAAACAATGCTGCGCTGTTTCTTCTCCCTCTTCTCTGGGGTTTGACTACTGCTGATTTACCCATGAATAAAAATATATGCAGATCTGTTCTGTTATTCATGATACCCTATCGTAGAAACAGAGGCAGTGTCACATGCCGTACAATATGTTCCACTTCTGGAGTGTGTGAAGGTAGGAAAGACACACAAAGCCCCTTTAAATCCTACAGTCTCCAGCTACCAGGGCTGTCCACTGAGCAGACACTCCTTTAAAGCCTACAGTCTTTTGAGGTTTTGAGTTACAGTCCTGGGAAATGCTTGCAATCACCCGCTTTATGGAGGAAAGGTGAATGTATTTTTGTGGTAGCAGGGTGGAGTTGGAAGAAGCTTTTTCAATCACTCCCCTTGAGTGCTATGGCCACCCTTTCCTGCTGGACCCTCAGGTTGTTTGGCCCGTGTGAATTATAATGTGGCTGGGGGACCCTAGTCTGTCCTCTGACAACAGCTCCAGGACATGCCTAGTGTTTGGGCACCAGAGTTTAGCCACTTTGTGTTTGGGAAAAAGGTTATTCTCTTGAATGTATTTGCCATTTTAGTCAGTGAGGAGCACAATTTATGGCTTTTGTGTGTCCTCAGTGGATGTATGGGGGTTGTCAAGAGAGCAATCAGGGGAGCTGACAGGGGCTGAAAGGAGGGGGTGGGGTCTGTTAAGTTGGTGGGTCCTGTGTTGTCTGTCCCATTGTGGAGTTGGGGTTGTGGTCCGGGTCTGAGGTGAGCTGTTCTGCTGGCTTCTCTGGGGGAGTGTCCTGCTGGCTTCTCTGGGGGAGTGTCCTGCTGGCTTCTCTGGGGGAGTGTCCTGCTGGCTTCTCTGGGGAGTGTTCTGCTGGCTTCTCTGGGGAGTGTCCTGCTGGCTTCTCTGGGGGAGTGTCCTGCTGGCTTCTCTGGGGAGTGTTCTGCTGGCTTCTCTGGGGGAGTGTCCTGCTGGCTTCTCTGGGGGAGTGTTCTGCTGGCTTCTCTGGGGGAGTGTCCTGCTGGCTTCTCTGGGGGAGTGTCCTGCTGGCTTCTCTGGGGGAGTGTTCTGCTGGCTTCTCTGGGGGAGTGTCCTGCTGGCTTCTCTGGGGGAGTGTTCTGCTGGCTTCTCTGGGGGAGTGTCCTGCTGGCTTCTCTGGGAAGTGTCCTGCTGGCTTCTCTGGGGAGTGTTCTGCTGGCTTCTCTGGGGAGTGTCCTGCTGGCTTCTCTGGGGAGTGTTCTGCTGGCTTCTCTGGGGAGTGTCCTGCTGGCTTCTCTGGGAGTGTCCTGCTGGCTTCTCTGGGGAGTGTTCTGCTGGCTTCTCTGGGGAGTGTCCTGCTGGCTTCTCTGGGGGAGTGTGCTGCTGGCTTCTCTGGGGGAGTGTCCTGCTGGCTTCTCTGGGGGAGTGTCCTGCTGGCTTCTCTGGGGGAGTGTCCTGCAGGCTTTTCTGTGGGCGTGTCCTGCTCTCTGTCACACCTCAGCTTTCTCACCTCATCCTTCACTGCTGTTATCTGTGCCATGTGTTCCTATCCCTCATCCTTCACTGCTGTTATCTGTGCCATGTGTTCCTATCCCTCATCCTTCACTGCTGTTATCTGTGCCATGTGTTCCTATCCCTCATCCTTCACTGCTGTTATCTGTGCCATGTGTGTGGAATTTTTATTTGGTTCGAAGGTTTTGATGTAGAGGGTAGTATCATGTAAAAATCTAAGTTTATCTACATTTATCCAACTATAATTATTATTATCAGCTCCCTGTCCTGTCCTCCTCCCATCCACTCTCTCTTTCTCTTCCTACTGTCTCTCTCCCTTCCTTCAACAGAAAATAAAAACAGGGGACTGGAGATGAGAGACTCTCTCTCTCAGTTTCAACTCTCCGCTCTACAGTTCAGTTCTGTACGTGTAGTGTTATTAATGAGATAGGAAGGGTAGCAGGAGATCTGAGGCTGTGGAGGGAGAGAGGTAGAACGGTTGGTCATTAAAAGCAGAAGCTCTCTCTATCTCCGCAATAGAGTGATTTCTGACCAGCCTATTAACTGACAATTCAACAGTTGGGAACCTACAGAGGAAAATCTCTCTCTCTCTCTCTCTCTCTCTCTCTCTCTCTCTCTCTCTCTCTCTCTCTCTCTCTCTCTCTCTATCGCTTCAATCTCTCTCTTCAATCTCTCTCTCTTCAATCTCTCTTTCTTCCTTCTCTCTCCTTCGTCCTCTTTTCCCCAGGCTTCAAACAGCGAGTGGCTGCAGGAGTTGTGAAGGAAGGACGTTAGTCAATCTGCTGTGTTATTATCTGGCTGGCTCTCTAACTGAACATACAGATGTGCCTTTCCTCTGTTGTAATAGTAATTCTGATGTCAAATGAGAGATGCTTTAGCGGCGTGCCGTCGGAATATTAAGTGGTCCAGGATTTGACTGGACTCCAGTGTGTGTGTAAGTGCGTGAGTGTGCGTCGGTGCATGTGTGTGTGTGTGTGTGTGTGTGTGTGTGTAAGTGCGTGAGTGTGCTTCGGTGCATGTGTGTGTGTGTGTGTGTGTGTGTGTGTGTGTGTGTGTGTGTGTGTGCATGCATCTGTGTGTGTGTGTGGGGGTGTTTTTATGTGTACCCGTGCATGTGTGTTGCGTGATGCATGCGCCTGTGCGTCTATGTGTGTCTGTATGTGTTTACGTGTCTATGTGTGTGTGTGTGTGAACGCCTGGGGGAGTGACTACCGGTGGAGGCGGTCGGTGAAGGTCGTTCCTTCCATTCATTTTATTTTTATCTTCCTGTAAGTAATCAGGCTAAAAGCATCTGAAGAGCTGCTCCCCTTTAATGGAGCGTCTCTACATTAAAGACAGAGCCTGGTGTGTGTGTGTGTGTGTGTGTGTGTGTGTTTGGAGGATCCTTCCCTCCTGCCTCCTCAGGTCAGCTCTCATCTTGATGAAGACGTCTGTCTTATTGAAGACTATAAATGCTCATGAGAAATACAGAGGGCTTTTATCACAGATGCAATGAATGTCACACTTTATGTAAGACAGCACCTCACACATACACACACACACTACACCTCACAGGCATCGTGCAACACCCAAAGTAGAGGATCATGGGAATGAGGAAGGAATAGTGACCAGACTGAAATAAGATAATAACTCTTTAGATGATAATATGTCAGTGTTAGAGGGACGGCAAAACATGGTGACAGAAGGAGGATTTGATTGATCTTTAGGAGATACATGATCAAATATGGAGGCTATAAAGGATTGTATATGTTCAGGACTAATAGAAAGCTAGATGGAGACAATCATTTTACAGTGCACACCACATAGAATATCTTTGACAATAAATCATATTGTATTGGTCACATACACATGGTTAGCAGATGTGTAGCGTAATGCATGTCCTTCTAGTTCCAACAGTGCAGCAGTATCTAACAAGTAATATCTAACAATTCCACAACAGCTACCTAATACACACAAATATAAGTAAAGGGGATGGAATAAGAATATATACATATAAATATATGGATGAGGAATGACCGAGCGGCATAGGCTAAGATGCAATAGATAGTATAGAATAGAATACAGTATATACACATATGAGATGAGTGATGCGAGATATGTAAACATTATTAAAGTGGCATTATTAAAGTGACTAGTGATCCATTTATTAATTGGCCAATGATTTCAAGTCTGTATGTAGGCAGCAGCCTCTCTGTGTTAGTGATGGCTGTTTAACAGTCTGATGGCCTTTTCCAGTTATTCTCTCGGTCCCAGCTTTGATGCACCTGTACTGACCTCGCCTTCTGGATGATAGCGGGGTGAACAGGCAGTGGCTCGGGGGGTTGTTGTCTTTGATGATCTTTTTGGCCTTCCTGTGACATTGGGTGGTGTAGGTGTCCTGGAGGGCAGGTAGTTTGCCCCCGGTGATGTGTTGTGCAGACCGCACTACCCTCTGGAGAGCCTTGCGGTTATGGGAGGTGCACCAGGCGATGATGCAGCCCGACAGGATGCTGTCAATTGTGTATCTGTAAACGTTTGTGAGGAGTCTAGGAGACAAGCATCATTTCTTCAGCCTCCTGAGGTTGAAGAGGCGCTGTTGTGCCTTCTTCACCACGCTGTCTGTGCGGGTGGACCATTTCAGTTTGTCAGTGATGTGTATGAAATTGTTCATATTTTTAACAGTATAATTTGAATCCAGTGCTTTATAATATCAATACACAAATGTTGTTTTGTCTGAAATATATTCTACCTAGTAATGTTTCCTTCAGACACGTAGATAAAATTGCAACTTACATTTCTGACCTTCGACATAGTCTTCTGGGTTGAAACACGTTATTTCACTCTGTAGGAATGTCTTACTTCTAATCATCCTAATAATCCCATTATCAGTCCATGACGTTTCAGTGGGATGGCATTCCACGTGCCTGTGCCTAGCTTTCATCTGCATAGCTTTAACATACAGCAGAGATATCAGACACCCTGATTCTTAGAATCATTATCTTTACACTGCAGTGACACATGGGCAAACAGCAGACGACATGCCAAATTCAAAATGGATGCATGTTACAGTGTATTGTGACCATCACCTCCTGAGAAGCCAGAAGGGGATAGGGGATAACAGGATAAGAATGACAACAGGTCCTACACTCACATTATTTTTACACTGTAATGACATCCACACATACAGCAGAAGCCCGTTCATACATTATTATGGCTAGCTCTTACTGAGAGGCGGAGAATATGGGAATGATAATAATATCGTTGGTATTGTGGGTAAATCAATCTAGCCCTGTCACTCATCATGATAACACTCGTCTCTGGAATCAAAGGGGATATTTTGCCACTGGCACCTACTTCACCTCAGAGATATGTTTAGTTTCACCAAATTCCGTTTCCTCCATTTAGTTTTTTCCAGGTTTCAGTTTTTCCCCAGTTTTTGTTCTCAAAATCACCCCTTTTATATAGAATGACACAAATATTAATTTCCACAAAGTTTGCTGCTTCAGTGTCTTTATATATTTTTGTCAGATGTTACTGTGGAATACTGAAGTATAATTACAAGCATTTCATTAGTGTCTAAGGCTTTTATTGACAATTACATGAAGTTGATGCAAAGAGTCAATATTTGCATTGTTGACCCTTCTGCAATCCGCCCTGGCATGCTGTCAGTTATCTTCTGGGCCACATCCTGACTGATGGCAGCCCATTCTTGCATAATCAATGCTTGGAGTTTGTCAGAATTTGTGGGTTTTTGTTTGTCCACCCGCCTCTTGAGGATTGACCACAAGTTCTCAATGGGATTAAGGTCTGGGGAGTTTCCTGGCCATGGACCAAAAATATCAATGTTTTTTTCCCCGAGCCACTTAGTTATCACTTTTGCCTTATGGCAAGGTGCTCCATGCTGGAAAAGGCATTGTTCGTCATCAAACTGTTCCTGGATGGTTGGGAGAAGTTGCTCTCGGAGGATGTGTTGGTACCGTTCTTTATTCATGGCTGTGTTCTTAGGCAAAATTGTGAGTGAGCCCACTTCCTTGGCTGAGAAGCAACCCCACACATGAATGGTGATGCTTTACTGTTGGCATGACACAGGACTGATGGTAGCACTCACCTTGACTTCTCCGGACAAGCTTTTTTCTGGATGCCCCAAACAATCGGAAAGGGGATTCATCAGAGAAAATGACTTTACCCCAGTCCTCAGCAGTCCAATCCCTGTACCTTTTGCAGAACATCAGTCTGTCCCTGGTGTTTTTCCTGGAGAGAAGTGGCTTCTTTGCTGCCCTTCTTGACACCAGGCCATCCTCCAAAAGTCTTCGCCTCACTGTGCGTGCAGATGCGCTCACACCTGCCTGCTGCCATTCCTGAGCAAGCTCTGTACTGGTGGGGCCACGATCCTGCAGCTGAATCAACATTAGGAGACAGTCCTGGCGCTTGCTGGACTTTCTTGGGCGCCCTGAAGCTTTCTTCACAACAATTGAACCGCTCTCCATGAAGTTCTTGATGATCCAATAAATGGTTGATTTAGGTGCAATCTTACTGACAGCAATATCCTTGCCTGTGAAGCCCTTTTTGTGCAAAGCAATGATGACGGCACGTGTTTCCTTGCAGGTAACCATGTTTGACAGATGCAGAAGAATGATTCCAAGCTACCACCCTCCTTTTGAAGCTTCCAGTCTGTTATTCGAACTCAATCAGCATGACAGAGTGATCTCCAGCCTTGTCCTCGTCAACACTCACACCTGTGTTAACGAGAGAATCACTGACATGATGTCAGCTGGTCCTTTTGTGGCAGGGCTGAAATGCAGTGGAATGTTCTTTGGGGAATCAGTTCATTTGCATGGCAAAGAGGGACTTTGCAATTAATTGCAATTCATCTGATCACTCTTCATGACATTCTGGAGTATATGCAAATTGCCATCATACAAACTGAGGCAGCAGACTTTGTGAAAATTCATATTTGTGTCATTCTCAAAACTTTTGGCCACGACTGTACAGGGAGTGTTTTAATAAATAAACAAAACAAGAAACACGAAACACAAACAACGCACCGACATGAAAAAAGAGTCAATAACACCTGAGGAAAGAACCAAGGGGAGTGACAGATATAGGGAAGTTAATCAAGGAGGTGATGGAGTCCAGGTGAGTGTCATGAGGCGTTGGTGCGCTTGACAATGGTGACAGGTGTGCGGGATAATCAGCAGCCTGATGACCTAGAGGCCGGAGTATACGTGACAGTACCCTCTCCCCGACTCGCGGCCGCAGGACGCCAATAAAGGGGACGAACCCGGGGATCAGGAGCGGACCGGTCACCCCTGCTGAAGCGCAGGAAGCTATCGAGCCGGCTGGGCCACGGGAACCTGACAGACCGTCTGAGGCAGGAGAGCCTGACGAGCCGGTGGAAGCAGGGGAGCCTGACGAGCCGGTGGACGCAGGGGAGCCTGGCGATCCGGTGGAAGCAGGGGAGCCTGGTGAGCCGGTGGAAGCAGGGGAGCCTGGCGAGCCGGTGGAAGCAGGGGAGCCTGGCGAGCCGGTGGAAGCAGGGGAGCCGGCGATCCGGTGAAGGCATGAAAGAGGGAGAGGGAGCACACGTGATAGTACCCTCTCCCCGACCTGGTGACCTAGAGGCCGGAGAGGGAGCACACGTGACAGTACCCTCTCCCCGACCTGGTGACCAGTTGATTGGTTAGCGTCAGAGTCAGTTGATTGGTTAGCGATCTTTCTGTAGCGCTCATGTGATTGCAGAGTTTGTAAAACAAATGGCCATGAATTGATGCAAAAATCATGATATTATTCTGCCAGGCTACTTTGTAATTAACATTTAATTGAGAAGTTTTTTTGGGAAAGCCTTTCTATCTCTACCAGAAGAAGGTTATCATTTGCGTGATCGCTAACGGCTACGCACCCACACACCAGCTCTACCAGATGAAGGTTATCATTAGCGTGATCGCTAACGGCTACGCAGCCACACACCAGCTCTACCAGATGAAGGTTATCATTAGTGTGATCGCTAATCTCATTCCCGTGCTTTTTCAGAAAGTTGCAGGAAAATACGAATCACTGATACATTTTGTTCGTATATTATTATTAACTTAAGTTCAATACATTTAGTTGATTTCCTACTAAGTTAAATTCATTGTTGAATATTGTGGAATTCCTGAGTTCTCCGCAACATGGATGTTATAGTGCCCTATATGAGTGTCATTTGTACAGCCGTACCTTCAACAACAGATATGCCAACTACATAATGCTTCAACCCTCATAGGCCCCGATTAGGCTTTACACCATGCCTGTATGTAGTACTGTAATACTGTAACATGCTGAGTTGAAAGGGTGTAGAGGCAATGAGATAGTATATAAAGTATGTGTGTGCTCCCCATTGCCGTCCATTCCTGGAGAAATTGACATACAGTACCAGATCACCCTATTAAAATGGCTCTTTGAAATTAGCCCATTTTATGAATTGGAAAAGCAGTGCAATAATGGCAATGACTAGTTCTGTAGACCGTCACTGCCCTAACTGTAATTTTACATCTGGAACGTTGACCTTTAGACAGGGCCGGCCCCAAGCCAAAGCAGCATAAGCGGTTGCTTAGGGCACCCAGCCGCTACGGGGCCCCCGACCAAAAACAAATATACATTATCATTACCCAACTCAGTTGGGGTCACAACTTACTGTTGAGAGTTAGAATAGTAGAATACACAAGGTGCAATTTCAACATGTGGTTGTGCATCAGCAGTTTTTCTCTTGTTATGTCAGTCTCTGACAGTCACTCAGTTAGCTATGTCAGCTAAAATATTTCCGATTGGTTAACTTCTACCCGCCCCATGGCAAAATGTGTAGAATTACAAAAAGCTTGCTTTAAAAACTGAAAATGTTCTTTACTCCCCATGGCAAAATGTGTTGAATTGCAGGAAATGTATTTTAAAACGTAACATTTACTCTCCGCCATCAAAAGGGGTCCACTCAATTGTTTTAACAATGAGGTGGGGCAGGGGGGTCAACCAAATCTTAGGGTCCCTTTAGAAATGACACATCTGTGGAGCTGCATTTCAATAGGCGCCATATTCCCTTTATAGTGCACTACTTTTGATCAGAGCCCTTGTCAAAAGAGATGCACTAGGGAATAGGGTGCCATTTGGGACACAGGCTAGAGAGTAAACGTCAAAGCAGAGCCAGAGCCCAGAGGGGGAAATGCTGTGTTTGAGTCCCAGACATCCATAGATAGATAGCTACGTTACACTGAATTTTCTTCCGCTTGTTATTCAGACAAGATGCAGGCCAGGCGCCATTGTTGTGCAAATACTGTGCTCTTGCTGCTTGAGAATTTGTCTGAGACGATTGTACGCCTGAATAGAGCTCATTTCTGAGGTGTCAAAGCCATTCAGCACCTCCATAATATAAAAGTTACCTCTCATTCAGCACCTCCATGACGTAAACTCACCTCGCTGTTTGGCCACAAAATTTTAGATTTTAGATTTTTGCTGTCTAGTGAATAAGAGGGTTTGGTTATGTCTCAAATTTCAATCTATTCCCTATATAGTGCACTACTGTTGACCAGGGCTCTGGATAGGGAATTCAGTGCCATGTCGGATGCAGCCTCAGTGCTCTATGAGAGAATGGGGACTGGGTCCATCCGTCTGCTCTGTCAGAGAGGGAGAATGGGGACTGGGTCCGTCCGTCTGCTCTGTCAGAGAGGGAGAATGGGGACTGGGTCCGTCCGTCTGCTCTGTCAGAATGAGGACTGGGTCTGTCCTTCTGCTCTGTCAGAATGGGAGAATGGGACTGGGTCCGTCTGCTCCGCTCTGTCACAATAGAAGAATGGGGACTGGATCCGCCTGTCTGCTCTGTCAGACTGGGAGAATGGGAACTGGGTCCGTCTGCTCTGTCAGAATGGGGACTTGGTCTGTTCGTCTGCTCTGTCAGAAGGGGGACTGGGTCCGTCCGTCATTTCTGTCACAATGGACGAATGGGGACTGGTTTCGTCTGTCTGCTCTTTCAGAATGGAAGAATGGGGACTGGGTCCATCTGTCTGCTTTGTCAGAATGGGGACTGGGTCCGTCTGCTCTGTCAGAATGGGAGAATGGGGACTTGGCCTGTCCGTCTTCTCTGTCAGAATGGAAATGGGGACTGCTTCTGTCTGTCTGCTTTGTCAGAATGGGAACTGTGTCCGTCTGCTCTGTCAGAATGGTAGAATGGGGACTGGATCCGTCCATCATTTCTGTCACAATGGAAGAATGGGGACTGGTTCCATCTGTCTGCTCTGTCAGAATGGGAGAATGGGGACTGGGTCCATCCGTCTGCTCTGTCAGAATCAGCGAATGGGGACTGGGTCCGTCCGTCTGCTTTGTGAGAATGGGGACTGGGTCCGTCCGTCTGCTCTGTCAGAATGGGAGAATGGGGACTGGGTTTGTCCATCTGCCTGCTTTCTCATGGGCTGTATTTTGTATTCTCCCACCTTCCATTGACAACACAGATACAGTAATTAAACATTGGAGGACTGGATTTTATCTATCTGTGTCTGGCCGCCGAGCATGAATCATTTTCATTTACGCTGACTATTCTGCTTTGTGCTATAATGCGAAAGGCATAGGTCCTAGATACTGTAGTAGCCCATTGTAAAGGCAACATGGTCTCTCTCTATACAAGTGTTCTCTGTGGTGTTTCTGCTCCAGTCTGTGGGGCAACGTTGTTTTTGATTCTGGAGAACACAACGGCAGAAACACAGAACAGAATGTCTTGGTTTTGTTTTTCAAAACAATGACGAACGGGATTACTCCCAAACTAAAATATATTTCTCTCTTTGAAACTTCCAGTAGAAACGGAATTGGAAATAGCCTGAATCAGCCAGAAAATAGTGTTTTACAGAGACATTCGAAAGCTGAAGATTACGAGAGAGAGAGAGAGAGAGAGAGAGAGAGAGAGAGAGAGAGAGAGAGCACAGCAAAATGACTGTCTAATTGAACAGAGCAATACTCAATCATGAGGCATCAAAGCCAAAGGAACTGAATAATATTAAGAAATGCTATAGATGGAAGGGATGTGGTGTAGAAACCTACCCCAAAAACTATTAGCCAACAACCAATTCAATCCCTTTTAGACAACTTCCTTGACAAAATGTTTCACTGTAATAGTGAAGGTGTCAACTTGGCTATAGAAAACCTAAACAGTATATTAGACCTCTTAGCTTTCCTAACAAATCAAAACATTTCAAGCAGACCACCTAAGAAATTAACAAGAGTGAAAAATGGTTGGATGAAGAATGCAAAAACCTAAGAAATTGAGAAACCTATCCAACCAAAAACATAGAGACCCAGAAAACCTGAGCCTACGCCTTCACCATGTTGAATCACTAAAACAATACAGAAATACACTACAGATAAAGAAGGATCGGCACTTCAGAAATCAGCTCAATGTAACTGAAGAATCCATAGAATCTAACCACTTCAAGGAAAATTGGAACACACTAAACAAACAACAACATAAAAAGTTATATATCTAAAACGGAGATGTATGGATAAACCACTTCGCCAATTTTTTGGGCTCTATAACAAAGAACAAACAGCAAAAACATATACATGATCAAATACAAATCCTAAAATCAACTATTAAAGACCACCAGAACCCACTGGATTCTCTGGATACAAGCCACTGGATATAAACCCTCAAACCGAAAAAGGCCTGTGGTATTGATGGTATCCTAAATTAAATGATAAAATATACAGACCACAAATTCCAATTGGCTATACTTAAACTCTTTAACATCATACTCAGCTCTGGCATATTCCCCAATATTCGGAGCCAAGGACTGATCACCCCAATCCACAAAAGTGGAGACAAATTTGACCCCAATAACTACCGTGGGATTTGCGTCAACAGCAACCTTGGGAAAATCCTCTGAATTATCATTAACAGCAGACTCGTACATTTCCCCAGTGAAAACAATGTACTGAGCAAATGTCAAATTGGCTTTTTACCAAATGACCGTATGACAGACCACGTATTCACCCTGCACAAACTAATTGACAAACAAACCAAAACAAAAGCAAATTCTTCTCATGCTTTGTTGATTTCAAAAAAGCTTTTGATTCAATTTGGCATGAGGGTTTCCTATACAAATTGATGGAAAGCGGTGTTGGGGGAAAAACATACGACATTATAAATTCCAGGTGAAGCTGGTTGAGAGAATGCAAAGAGTGTGCAAAGCTGTCATCAAGGCAAATGGCGGCTACTTTGAAGAATCTAAAATCTAAAATACATTTTGATTTGTTTAACAATTTTTTGTTTACTACATGATTCCATATGTGTTATTTTACGTAGTTTTGATTAATTCTACAAAGTAGAAAATAGTAAAAAAAAATTGAAAAAGCCTTGAATGAGGAGCTGTTCTAAAACTTTTGTAGATAAAAAAAAAAACTTGAAATGTGAACTGTTGGAATCATTGAAATAGAATGATTTATATAAAGAAGCAAAGGTGGAAGCAGCATCTGTTGACTGTATTTGACCTAACAGAACAGCATGCAAACTTATAGTGGATCTAACAGCGAGGAGGAACTGTGCTGCTTAGTAGCTAGTAACAATGCACTCCCTAATCAAATCACATTATATTGGTCACATACACATATAGAGCAGATTTTATTGCAGGTGTAGCGAAATGCTTGTGTTCCTAGCTCCAACAGTGCAGTAGTATCTAACAATTCACAACAATATACACAAATCTAAAAGTAAAAGAATGGAATTGAGAAATATATAAATACTAGTCTGATGGCCTTGAGATAGAAGCTGTTTCTCTGTTCCAGTTTTGATGCACCTGTACTGACCTCGCCGTGAAGTCCACGATCATCTCCTTTGTTTTGTTGACGTTGAGGGAGAGGTTATTTTCCTGGCACTACACTCCCAGGTCCATCACCTCCTCCCTGTAGACTGTCTCGTAATTGTTGGTAATCAGGCCTACTAACTTTGAGTCGTCTGCAAACTTGATGATTGAGTTGGAGGCGTGCGTGCGTGGCCACGCAGTCATGGGTAAACAGGGAGTACAGGAGGGGGCTGAAAACACACCCTTGTGGGGCCCCTGTGTTGAGGATCAGCGTAGTGGAGGTGTTGTTTCCTACCTTCACCACCTGGGAGCGGCCCGTCAGAAAGTCCAGGATCCAGTTGCACAGGGTGGGTTTCAGACCCAGGGTCTCAAGCTTGATGATGAGCTTGGAGGGTACTATGGTGTTGAAGGCTGAGCTATAGTCAATGAACAGCATTCTTACATACGTAGGTATTCCTCTTGTCCAGATGGGATAGGGCAGTGTGCATTGCGATGGCGATTGGTGCGGTAAGCAAATTGAAGTGGGTCTAGGGTGTCAGGTAAGGTGGAGGTGATACGATCCTTGACTAGCCTCTCAAAGCACTTCATGATGACAGAAGTGAGTGCTACGGGGTGATAGTCATTTAGTTCCGTTACCTTTGCTTTCTTGGGGACAGGAACAATGGTGGACATCTTGAAGCGTGTGGGAACAACAGACTGGGATAGGGAGAGATTGAATTTGTCCTTAAACACTGTGTGTGTGGTGTGTGTGTGTGTGTGTGTGTGTGTGTGTGTGTGTGTGTGTGTGTGTGTGTGTGTGTGTGTGTGTGTGTGTGTGTGTGTGTGTGTGTGTGTGTGTGTGTGTGTGTGTGTGTGAGAGAGAGAGAGAGAGAGAGAGATGGCAGTCGTATTTCCCCACCAGGAAAAAGTGACAGCTGACCACTCTAATCCTTCTCTCCCTCCCCTATCTCTCCATCTCTCCACTTCTCCTTCTCTCCCTCCCCCACTATTTCTATACTCTCCATCTCTCACCTTCTCCATCTCACCCCTCCTCCATGTTTCTATTCCGCCATCTCACCCTTTTCTCCTCTACCCTTCTCTTCTCCACTCCTCCCAGGTTACCTTCCCTTTCCTTGGGTCTTTCCTAATCTCTCTCCCTCCTGCTCTCACTAATATCTAGTCATATCTCCCCTGCTCTCACTAATATCTAGTCATATCTCCCTCCTGCTCTCACTAATATCTAGTCATATCTCCCTCCTGCTCTCACTAATATCTAGTCATATCTCCATTGCTCTCACTAATATCTAGTCATATCTCCATTGCTCTCACTAATATCTAGTCATATCTCCATTGCTCTCACTAATATCTAGTCATATCTCCCCTGCTCTCACTAATATCTAGTCATATCTCCCCTGCTCTCACTAATATCTAGTCATATCTCCCCTGCTCTCACTAATATCTAGTCATATCTCCATTGCTCTCACTAATATCTAGTCATATCTCCCCTGCTCTCACTAATATCTAGTCATATCTCCTCCTGCTCTCACTAATATCTAGTCATATCTCCCCTGCTCTCACTAATATCTAGTCATATCTCCATTGCTCTCACTAATATCTAGTCATATCTCCCCTGCTCTCACTAATATCTAGTCATATCTCCATTGCTCTCACTAATATCTAGTCATATCTCCCCTGCTCTCACTAATATCTAGTCATATCTCCCCTGCTCTCACTAATATCTAGTCATATCTCCATTGCTCTCACTAATATCTAGTCATATCTCCCCTGCTCTCACTAATATCTAGTCATATCTCCCCTGCTCTCACTAATATCTAGTCATATCTCCATTGCTCTCACTAATATCTAGTCATATCTCCCCTGCTCTCACTAATATCTAGTCATATCTCCATTGCTCTCACTAATATCTAGTCATATCTCCTCCTGCTCTCACTAATATCTAGTCATATCTCCATTGCTCTCACTAATATCTAGTCATATCTCCTCCTGCTCTCACTAATATCTAGTCATATCTCCATTGCTCTCACTAATATCTAGTCATATCTCCATTGCTCTCACTAATATCTAATGATATTTCCTCCTGCTCTCACTAATATCTAATGATATTTCCTCCTGCTCTCACTAATATCTAATGATATTTCCTCCTGCTCTCACTAATATCTAATGATATTTCCTCCTGCTCTCACTAATATCTAATGATATTTCCTCCTGCTCTCACTAATATCTAATGATATTTCCTCCTGCTCTCACTAATATCTAATGATATTTCCTCCTGCTCTCACTAATATCTAATATTTCCTCCTGCTCTCACTAATATCTAATGATATTTCCTCCTGCTCTCACTAATATCTAATGATATTTCCTCCTGCTCTCACTAATATCTAATGATATTTCCTCCTGCTCTCACTAATATCTAATGATATTTCCTCCTGCTCTCACTAATATCTAATGATATTTCCTCCTGCTCTCACTAATATCTAATGATATTTCCTCCTGCTTTCACTAATATCTAGCCATCTCTTAACCTTTATCCCCATCCCTCCCTCTCTTTCCCATCTCTCCACGCTTTCCCCCTCTTTCCCCGTCCTTCCTCAGTCCCCAGCTTCTCCCTCCTTCTCTCTCCCATCTTTCAATCTCTCCCCCATGTTTCCCCACCTGTCCCTGTTCCCCATCCTCTCTCTCTCTCTCTCCCTCACCTTTGTAGCAAGTAGAATAGTTCATATGGTCTCAACCACATTTGCATCCACAGTTTTTATGTGAGTAATGTCATACTGTACAAAAGAACAACTGTGATGGAACCAGCATGTTTCGTTACAATTTTATAAATGCAGACAGATTATTTGTCCGTTCGACATGGTGGGATGTTTTGTGTATCTGTAAAATGAATAATGCTGGAAATGGCAGTGGAAACGCCTTTATGTGCTATTATTGTCACGATCTTCTGTATGGACAGACCAAGACGCAGCGATGCTTCCAGTATACATTTTATTAAATACAAACGTAACTGGGAAAAAATAACAAAAACTAAGCGAAGATCGTGATGTTGACATAACATGACAAAACAAACACAGCTATGCTCAAACAATAACCCACAAACCCCAAGTGAAAAACTACAAACATATATATGGTTCCCAATTAGAGACAACGACACACAGCTGCCTCTAATTGGGAACCATTACCCCAACATAGAAATATAACACCTAGAACATAAAAACCCTACACCAAAACCAAAGCAAAAACACGCCAGCCTGTCTTTTCAGGCCTGGACGTGACAATTATAGATATAATAATGATCATCATATGGAAGTAAACTTGGAGTCACGCGATGAATGGTGTGTGTGGTCCCCTCACTATGACTCGGGAAAGCATGTAGTTTATTAGGCTATAGATTAAATAAGTTATGTTGAACTTCACAGGGGGGTGAAAGTGCACGGTGATCTTGCTGCTCCTTTCCAATGTCGATGGTCTTATTCTGGTGACATGATGATCGATGCTTGACTGCCGTTTGACAAATAAACATATTCTCGCTCTTTATTCATAGTAATCTGTTGTTTGTGTCGCACTGCTTTGCTTTATCTTGGCCAGGTCGCAGTTGTAAATGAGAACCTGTTCTCAACTGGCCTACCTAGTTAAATGAAATAAAAATTAAAAAAAGTCTCATCATGTAGACTAGTCTATCCGCACTGTAACTGGGACCTGTTGCCTAGAGCGCAGGTGCCAAGACCAGACTAGGCACATTTGCTATTTAACACAACAGTTTCTTGTGACAAAACCATCGGCAGAGTCGAAAATGCAACGGAAACACGTTGAACTTTCGATTTTTGAAAGCTTAAGCAAAAATGTACATGTTGTGTGCACTACGTCATCACGCACTGGCTTATATCACCAACTGCTCACTGGTTTATATCACCAACGGCTCACTGGTTTATATCACCAACTGCTCACTGGTTTATATCACCAACGGCTCACTGGTTTATATCACCAACTGCTCACTGGTTTATATCACCAACGGCTCACTGGTTTATATCACCAACGGCTCACTGGTTTATATCACCAACGGCTCACTGGTTTATATCACCAACTGCTCACTGGTTTATATCACCAACGGCTCACTGGTTTATATCACCAACGGCTCACTGGTTTATATCACCAACGGCTCACTGGTTTATATCACCAACGGCTCACTGGCTTATATCACCAACTGCTCACTGGCTTATATCACCAACTGCTCACTGGTTTATATCACCAACGGCTCACTGGTTTATATCACCAACGGCTCACTGGCTTATATCACCAACGGCTCACTGGTTTATATCACCAACGGCTCACTGGTTTATATCACCAACTGCTCACTGGCTTATATCACCAACGGCTCACTGGTTTATATCACCAACTGCTCACTGGTTTATATCATCAACTGCTCACTGGCTTATATCACCAACGGCTCACTGGTTTATATCACCAACGGCTCACTGGCTTATATCACCAACGGCTCACTGGTTTATATCACCAACGGCTCACTGGTTTATATCACCAACGGCTCACTGGCTTATATCACCAACTGCTCACTGGTTTATATCACCAACGGCTCACTGGTTTATATCACCAACGGCTCACTGGTTTATATCACCAACGGCTCACTGGTTTATATCACCAACTGCTCACTGGCTTATATCACCAACTGCTCACTGGTTTATATCACCAACGGCTCACTGGTTTATATCACCAACGGCTCACTGGTTTATATCACCAACGGCTCACTGGCTTATATCACCAACTGCTCACTGGTTTATATCACCAACGGCTCACTGGTTTATATCACCAACGGCTCACTGGTTTATATCACCAACGGCTCACTGGTTTATATCACCAACGGCTCACTGGCTTATATCACCAACGGCTCACTGGTTTATATCACCAACGGCTCACTGGTTTATATCACCAACTGCTCACTGGTTTATATCACCAACGGCTCACTTTGGTGGAAACACCACTGGTGGCAAAATGTGCATATTTTCTTTAGGCATATTTTTGAATATTCACATGAAAATCTGTCAAAATTTGGATGTAAACCTAGCTATAGAGGTAAATCAAGGTATGAAAAGCATCTCTACTCCATGGGGGCAGAAGTTAAATGTTGTTCTACTTGTTATGTTCATTACCTGGCGGATCGTTGGTTGTTTATGTGGCAGATAAGCAATGGTAATTTCCTAACCTTTACCCCTTTAAGCTGTTCATTAAAACTGAAGACTGGCGCCGCTAACACACACACAGAGAGAGAGAGAGAGAGAGAGAGAGAGAGAGAGAGAGAGAGAGAGAGAGAGAGAGTAAATAGCTACAGTACTTTGTTGTTACTGTTGACAACGGGCGATGCAGAGTAGTGGCTGTCTGGCTGGCTGGCTGAGGGATTCTGCATTGTTCTTTTTTATGGCGTTCTACCAACAGTAAGTCAAACCACAGCTTCTATAGAAATTGCTCAATTCACAGTATTTCTACAGTCATTCAACTCACAGCTTCTATGCCCACTCCAGGCACAAGCCTAAATAGGTTAGTCATTCTATTGACATTGTTTCTACAGTCACTCAATACACAGCTTGGCATCACTCTCAAATTCAGGCTGCAGAAAATGCAGTGGACCTCCTCCCGCTGCTACCATTGTGAATGCTCAATACCTCTCTCTCTCTCTCTCTCTCTCTCTCTCTCTCTCTCTCTCTCTCTCTCTCTCTCTCTCTCTCTCTCTCAATCACAACCTCTCTCTCTCTCTCCATCCCTCTCAATCCCCCCCTGATTACAAATAGTCATGAATACAACAACATTCTGATTAGAACCTAGTGTTTCCCTGACTGACAATTTCTTTTAACAGACAGACACAGGAAGACTCATTATGGTGTTTTATATCATGACGAGGGAGGCAGGGAGACGAGGGGGGTAGGGAGACGAGGGAGGCAGGGAGATGAGGGGGGCAGGGAGACGAGGGAGGCAGGGAGATGAGGGGGGCAGGGAGACGAGGGAGGCAGGGAGACGAGGGGGTAGGGAGACAAGGGGGCATGGAGACGAGGGGGCAGGGAGACGAGGGGGCAGGGAGACGAGGGGGCATGGAGACGAGGGAGGCAGGGAGACGAGGGAGGCAGGGAGAAAATGGAGGCAGGGAGACGAGGGGGGCAAGGAGACGAGGGAGGCAGGGAGACGAGGGGGGTAGGGAGACGAGGGAGGCAGGGAGACGAGGGGGGCAGGGAGACAATCGAGACGAGGGAGGCAGGGAGACGAGGGAGGCAGGGAGACGAGGGGGGTAGGGAGACGAGGGAGGAGGGAGACGAGGGAGGCAGGGAGACGAGGGTGGCAGGGAGACGAGGGAGGCAGGGAGACGGAAATAAATTAGTCAATTTCCTGAGATGGAGAGGAGTGTAATATAGTCTTCTGACCAATAGGGCTCGGGCTCGGGTCTAAAGTAGTGCGGTAAATAGCCAACTGGGTGCCAATTCATGCATGTTAACACTGTAAACCCACTCCATTCTGGGAAGCAGAACAACATTACCCTGGCCTCTGCATGGTAACACTGTAAACCCACTCCATTCTGGGAAGCAGAACAACATTACCCTGGCCTCTGCATGGTAACACTGTAAACCCACTCCATTCTGGGAAGCAGAACAACATTACCCTGGCCTCTGCATGTTAACACTGTAAACCCACTCCATTCTGGGAAGCAGAACAACATTACCCTGGCCTCTGCATGTTAACACTGTAAACCCACTCCATTCTGGGAAGCAGAACAACATTACCCTGGCCTCTGCATGTTAACACTGTAAACCCACTCCATTCTGGGAAGCAGAACAACATTACCCTGGCCTCTGCATGTTAACACTGTAAACCCACTCCATTCTGGGAAGCAGAACAACATTACCCTGGCCTCTGCATGTTAACACTGTAAACCCACTCCATTCTGGGAAGCAGAACAACATTACCCTGGCCTCTGCATGTTAACACTGTAAACCCACTCCATTCTGGGAAGCAGAACAACATTACCCTGGCCTCTGCATGTTAACACTGTAAACCCACTCCATTCTGGGAAGCAGAACAACATTACCCTGGCCTCTGCATGTTAACACTGTAAACCCACTCCATTCTGGGAAGCAGAACAACATTACCCTGGCCTCTGCATGTTAACACTGTAAACCCACTCCATTCTGGGAAGCAGAACAACATTACCCTGGCCTCTGCATGTTAACACTGTAAACCCACTCCATTCTGGGAAGCAGAACAACATTACCCTGGCCTCTGCATGGTAACATTTGCATAGTCTGAGCACAATGATATCCCCAATGAGAAGAAGTTGTGCCAAGCAAACATGCTGACTAGTAGAAACCTATAGAGGACTAGCACTGTGTGCTGTGGGCTTGAAACAAAAAGAAAACTAAATCTGTAGCTCTTGAGGCTGCAAGGCTCCAATAGATTTTTAGCTTAGTGAGGTGACACCCCCTATAGATTGTTCTGAGCTCTCTCAGAGTGAGAGAGCTGCCAGATTGAATGGGGCTTTGAAGACATAAATATATAGTGTATTCACCGCCCAGGGGCGACTTCTATCTCAGATGGAAATGTAACAACACTCGGTGAAAAGTAGTGTTTAATACATGCAGTACAAATGAGGTATGAATACTGTACGAGTCCTGTAAGGCATTACTACTGCTAGAAATAATACTGTATGAGTCCTTTAAAACATTACTACTGCTATAAATAATACTGTACAAGTCCTGTAAAACATTACTACTGCTATAAATAATACTGTACGAGTCCTGTAAGGGATTACTGCTACTATAAATAATACTGTACGAGTCCTGTAAGGCATTACTGCTACTATAAATAATACTGTACGAGTCCTGTAAAACATTACTACTGCTATAAATAATACTGTACGAGTCCTGTAAGGCATTACTGCTGCTATAAATAATACTGTACGAGTCCAGTAAAACATTAATACTGTTATAAATAATACTGTATAAGTCCTGTAAGGAATTACTGCTACTATAAATAATACTGTACGAGTCCTTCAAGGGGTTACTATTGCTATAAATAAAACTGTATGAGTCCTGTAAGGCATTACTATTGCTATAAATAATACTGTATGAGTCCTGTAAGGAATTACTGCTACTAGACATAATACTGTATGAGTCTTGTAAGGAATTACTGCTGCTAGAAATAATACTGTATGAGTCCTGATAGGAATTACTGCTGCTAGAAATAATACTGTACGAGTCCTGTAAGGCATTACTGCTGCTAGAAATAATACTGTACGAGTCCTGTAAGGCATTACTGCTGCTAGAAATAATACTGTATGAGTCCTGTAAACCGTTACTGCTGCTAGAAATAATACTGTATGAGTCCTGTAAGGCATTACTGCTGCTAGAAATACTACTGTATGAGTCCTGTAAGGAATTACTGCTGCTAGAAATAATACTGTACGAGTCCTGTAAGGCATTACTGCTGCTAGAAATAATACTGTACGAGTCCTGTAAGGCATTACTGCTGCTAGAAATACTACTGTATCAGTCCTGTAAGACATTACTACTGCTATAAATACTACTGTATGAGTCCTGTAAGGAATTACTGCTGCTAGAAATAATACTGTATGAGTCCTGTAAGGCATTACTGCTGCTAGAAATAATACTGTACGAGTCCTGTAAGGCATTACTGCTGCTATAAAGAATACTGTACGAGTCCTGTAAGGCATTACTGCTGCTAGAAATAATACTGTATGAGTCCTGTAAGGCATTACTGCTGCTAGAAATACTACTGTATCAGTCCTGTAAGGCATTACTACTGCTATAAATAATACTGTACGAGTCCTGTAAGGCATTACTGCTGCTAGAAATAATACTGTACGAGTCATGTAAGGCATTACAGCTGCTAGAAATAATACTGTGAGTCCTGTAAGGCATTACTGCTGCTAGAAATACTACTGTATGAGTCCTGTAAGGCATTACTACTGCTATAAATAATACTGTACGAGTCCTGTAAGGCATTACTGCTGCTATAAATATTACTGTACGAGTCCTGTAGGGCATTACTTCTGCTTTAAATAATACTGTAGGAGTCCTGTAAGGCATTACTACTGCTATAAATAATACTGTACGAGTCCTGTAAGGCATTACTGCTGCTATAAATAATACTGTACGAGTCCTGTAAAACATTACTACTGCTGTAAATAATACTGTTTGAGTCCTGTAAGGAATTACTGCTACTATAAATATTACTGTACGAGTCCTGCAAGGGGTTACTATTGCTATAAATAATACTGTATGAGTCCTGTAAGGCATTACTAATGCTATAAATAATACTGTATGAGTCATGTAAGGAATTACTGCTGCTAGAAATAATACTGTATGAGTCCTGTAAGGAATTACTACTGCTAGAAATAATACTGTAGGAGTCCTGTAAGGAATTACTGCTGCTAGAAATAATACTGTATGAGTCCTGTAAGGAATTACTACTGCTAGAAATAATACTGTAGGAGTCCTGTAAGGCATTACTGCTGCTAGAAATACTACTGTATGAGTCCTGTAAGGCATTACTACTGCTATAAATAATACTGTAGGAGTCCTGTAAGGCATTACTGCTGCTATAAATATTACTGTACGAGTCCTTTAAGGCATTACTTCTGCTTTAAATAATACTGTAGGAGTCCTGTAAGGCATTACTACTGCTATAAATAATACTGTACGAGTCCTGTAAGGAATTACTGCTACTATAAATAATACTGTACGAGTCCTGCAAGGGGTTACTATTGCTATAAATAATACTGTATGAGTCCTGTAAGGAATTACTGCTGCTAGAAATAATACTCTACGAGTCCTGTAAGGCATTACTGCTGCTAGAAATAATACTGTATGAGTCCTGTAAGGAATTACTGCTGCTAGAAATAATACTGTATGAGTCCTGTAAGGAATTACTGCTGCTATAAATAATACTGTACGAGTCCTGTAAGGCATTACTGCTGCTATAAATATTACTGTACGAGTCCTGTAAGGCATTACTGCTGCTTTAAATAATACTGTAGGAGTCCTGTAAGGCATTACTACTGCTATAAATAATACTGTACGAGTCCTGTAAGGCATTACTGCTGCTATAAATAATACTGTACGAGTCCTGTAAGGCATTACTGCTGCTATAAATATTACTGTACGAGTCCTGTAAGGCATTACTGCTGCTTTAAATAATACTGTAGGAGTCCTGTAAGGCATTACTACTGCTATAAATAATACTGTACGAGTCATGTAAGGAATTACTGCTACTAGACATAATACTGTATGAGTCTTGTAAGGAATTACTGCTGCTAGAAATAATACTGTATGAGTCCTGTAAGGAATTACTACTGCTAGAAATAATACTGTAGGAGTCCTGTAAGGCATTACTGCTGCTAGAAATACTACTGTATGAGTCCTGTAAGGCATTACTACTGCTATAAATAATACTGTAGGAGTTCTGTAAGGCATTACTGCTGCTATAAATATTACTGTACGAGTCCTTTAAGGCATTACTTCTGCTTTAAATAATACTGTAGGAGTCCTGTAAGGCATTACTACTGCTATAAATAATACTGTACGAGTCCTGTAAGGAATTACTGCTACTATAAATAATACTGTACGAGTCCTGCAAGGGGTTACTATTGCTATAAATAATACTGTATGAGTCCTGTAAGGAATTACTGCTGCTAGAAATAATACTCTACGAGTCCTGTAAGGCATTACTGCTGCTAGAAATAATACTGTATGAGTCCTGTAAGGAATTACTGCTGCTAGAAATAATACTGTATGAGTCCTGTAAGGAATTACTGCTGCTATAAATAATACTGTACGAGTCCTGTAAGGCATTACTGCTGCTATAAATATTACTGTACGAGTCCTGTAAGGCATTACTGCTGCTTTAAATAATACTGTAGGAGTCCTGTAAGGCATTACTACTGCTATAAATAATACTGTACGAGTCCTGTAAGGCATTACTGCTGCTATAAATAATACTGTACGAGTCCTGTAAAACATTACTACTGCTGTAAATAATACTGTTTGAGTCCTGTAAGGAATTACTGCTACTATAAATATTACTGTACGAGTCCTGCAAGGGGTTACTATTGCTATAAATAATACTGTATGAGTCCTGTAAGGCATTACTATTGCTATAAATAATACTGTATGAGTCATGTAAGGAATTACTGCTACTAGACATAATACTGTATGAGTCTTGTAAGGAATTACTGCTGCTAGAAATAATACTGTATGAGTCCTGTAAGGAATTACTACTGCTAGAAATAATACTGTAGGAGTCCTGTAAGGCATTACTGCTGCTAGAAATACTACTGTATGAGTCCTGTAAGGCATTACTACTGCTATAAATAATACTGTAGGAGTCCTGTAAGGCATTACTGCTGCTATAAATATTACTGTACGAGTCCTTTAAGGCATTACTTCTGCTTTAAATAATACTGTAGGAGTCCTGTAAGGCATTACTACTGCTATAAATAATACTGTACGAGTCCTGTAAGGCATTACTGCTGCTATAAATAATACTGTACGAGTCCTGTAAAACATTACTACTGCTATAAATAATACTGTTTGAGTCCTGTAAGGAATTACTGCTACTATAAATAATACTGTACGAGTCCTGCAAGGGGTTACTATTGCTATAAATAATACTGTATGAGTCCTGTAAGGAATTATTGCTGCTAGAAATAATACTCTACGAGTCCTGTAAGGCATTGCTGCTGCTAGAAATAATACTGTATGAGTCCTGTAAGGAATTACTGCTGCTAGAAATAATACTGTATGAGTCCTGTAAGGAATTACTGCTGCTATAAATAATACTGTACGAGTCCTGTAAGGCATTACTGCTGCTATAAATATTACTGTATGAGTCCTGTAAGGCATTACTGCTGCTTTAAATAATACTGTAGGAGTCCTGTAAGGCATTACTACTGCTATAAATAATACTGTACGAGTCCTGTAAGGCATTACTGCTGCTATAAATATTACTGTACGAGTCCTGTAAGGAATTACTGCTGCTAGAAATAATACCTAGGGGCATTGTCATCTGTTCATTCTGACAGTTTGACTCTTGAAAACATATTTTCTCCCCCTCAGAAAATTAAAAGGAAAATAATGTGAATAAACACTTATCCTTATTTAACCTCACTAGAGGAGACTCCAGACAGTCTCCTACACACACGCATGCACACACACACACACACTGTGTGATGAAATGCATCAACAGACATACAGTACGTCTCAGATACAGACGTTATCCCTTGTCTAACATGCACGTCAATTTGTCCTGGCTCAACGTAGAGGAGAGAATGACTGCATCACTGCTTGTCTTTGTGAGAGGTATTGACATGTTGAAAGCACAGAGCTGTCTGTTCAAACAGCAAACACGCAGCTCAGACACCCCTACACTCTTAGAAAAAAGGGTTCTTCAGCTGTCCCCATAGGAGAACCCTTTTTGGTTCCATGTAGAACTATTTTGGGTTCCAAGTAGAACCCTCTGTGGAAAGGGTTCTACATGGAACTCAAAAGGGTTCTACCTGGAACCAAAAGGTTCCACGTGGAACCAGAAATGATTCTTTAAAGGGTTATCCTATGGGGACAGCTGAATAACCCTTTTAGGTTCTAGATAGCACCCTTTTTTTCTAAGAGTATACCTATCCTACAAGACATGTCTCCTGACCAGGGGTCTCTTCAAAGTCCCCGTGTCCATAACAGACTCTGGGAAACACACAGTACTACATATAGCAATGACTACATGGAACTCTCATTCACATCAAGTAACTCAAGCAGTAAAATAAGATTTGAAAAAAAACAGATACAACTACACCTCACGGCACTACACAGACTGTGAACACACAAACACATACACATGCACACACACTCTAACACACGCACTCTACACACACACACACACACACACACACGCGCGCATTGTAATATTGTAGTATTGTAGTATTGTACATGTTATATTGTAAATATTTAATATGTATTGTGTTATGGATGATGTAAGCTGTTGTTATGTTTTGTTCTAATATAATTGTTTTAATCCTATTTGGACCCCAGGAAGAGTAGCTGCTGCCTTGGCAACAGCTAATGGGGATCCTAATAAATATTAATAAATAAATAAAAAATCTCATGGCTCCGGTACAGGAGAACACGCAAGGAGGTTGTGTGTTGATCTTAGAACTGGAACTAAAGGCCTAGACGTCTGTCTGGAGACTTTTATCATTCCATTACATAGGACATTCCCATATATTAACTTGTATACTTGTCCCGCCCCCTCTCTATACATATAGTAACATGTATACTTGCCCCCTCTCTATACATATATTAACATGTATACTTGTCCCCCCCATACATATAGTAACATGTATACTTGTCCCCCCTATACATATAGTAACATGTATACTTGTCCCCCTATACATATAGTAACATGTATACTTGTCCCCCTATACATATAGTAACATGTATACTTGTCCCCCCTATACATATAGTAACATGTATACTTGTCCCCCCTATACATATAGTAACATGTATACTTGTCCCCCCATACATATATTAACATGTGTACTTGCCCCCTATACATATAGAAACATGTATACTTGTCCCCTATACATATAGTAACATGTATACTTGTCCCCCTATACATATAGTAACATGTATACTTGTCCCCCATACATATAGTAACATGTATACTTGTCCCCCTATACATATAGTAACATGTATACTTGTCCCCTATACATATATTAACATGTATACTTGCCCCCTATACATATATTAACATGTATACTTGTCCCCCTATACATATAGTAACATGTATACTTGTCCCCCCATACATATAGTAACATGTATACTTGTCCCCCTATACATATAGTAACATGTATACTTGTCCCCCTATACATATAGTAACATGTAGACTTGTCCCCATACATATAGTAACATGTATACTTGTCCCCCCTATACATATAGTAACATGTATACTTGTCCCCTATACATATATTAACATGTATACTTGTCCCCCCATACAAATTGTAACTTGTATACTTGTCCCCTATACATATAGTAACATGTATACTTGTCCCCCTATACATATAGTAACATGTATACTTGTCCCCCTATACATATAGTAACATGTATACTTGTCCCCCTATACATATAGTAACATGTATACTTGTCCCCTCACCTATACATATAGTAACATGTATACTTGTCCCTATACATATAGTAACATGTATACTTGTCCCCACCTATACATATAGTAACATGTATACTTGTCCCCCTATACATATATTAACATGTATACTTGTCCCCCTATACATATAGTAACATGTATACTTGTCCCCCATACATATATTAACATGTATACTTGCCCCATACATATATTAGCATGTATACTTGTCCTCTCTTATACATATAGTAACATGTATACTTGTCCCCTATACATATATTAACATGTATATTTGTCCCCACCTATACATGTAGTAACTTGTATACTTGCTCTCAATACAAATTGTAACATGTATGCTTGTCCCCTATACATATAGTAACTTGTATGCTTGTCCCCCTATACATATAGTAACTTGTATACTTGTCCCCCAATACATATAGTAACTTGTATACTTGCCACCCCCTATACATAAAGTAACATGTATTCTTGCCCTCTCTATACATATAGTAACATGTATACTTGTCCCCCTATACATATAGTAACATGTATACTTGTCCCCCTATACATATAGTAACATGTATACTTGTCCCCCTATACATATAGTAACTTGTATACTTGTCCCCCTATACATATAGTAACATGTATACTTGTCCCCTATACATATAGTAACATGTATACTTGTCCCTCCCTATACATATAGTAACATGTATTCTTGCCCCCTATACATATATTAACATGTATACTTGTCCTCCTATACATATAGTAACATGTATACTTGTCCCCCTATACATATAGTAACATGTATACTTGTCCCCCCCATACATATAGTAACATGTAAACTTGTCCCCTCTCTATACATATAGTAACTTGTATACTTGTCCCCTCTATACATATAGTAACATGTATATTTGTCCCACCTATACATATAGTAACATGTTTACTTGTCCCCCTATACATACAGTAACATGTACACTTGTCCCTCCCCTATACATATAGTAACTTGAATACTTGTCCCCCTATACATATAGTAACATGTATACTTGTCCTCCTATACATATAGTAACTTGTATACTTGTCCCCCCTAAACAAATTGTAACATGTATGCTTGTCCCCTATACATATAGTAACTTGTCCCCCCTATACAAATTGTAACATGTATGCTTGTCCCCCTATACATATAGTAACTTGTCCCCTCCTATACAAATTGTAACATGTATGCTTGTCCCCCTATACATATAGTAACATGTATACTTGTCCCCTATACATATAGTAACTTGTCCCCTCCTATACAAATTGTAACATGTATGCTTGTCCCCCTCTATACATATAGTAACTTGTATACTTGTCCCCCCTATACATATAGTAACTTGTCCCCCTCCTATACAAATTGTAACATGTATGCTTGTCCCCTATACATATAGTAACTTGTATACTTGTCCCCCTATACATATAGTAACTTGTATACTTGTCCTCCTATACAAATTGTAACATGTATACTTGTCCCCCCCTATACATATAGTAACTTGTATACTTGTCCCCTCCTATACAAATTGTAACATGTATGCTTGTCCCCCTATACATATAGTAACTTGTCCCAGCCCTATACAAATTGTAACATGTATGCTTGTCCCCCTATACATATAGTAACTTGTATACTTGTCCCCCTATACATATAGTAACTTGTATACTTGTCCCTCCTATACAAATTGTAACATGTATGCTTGTCCCCCTATACATATATAGTAACTTGTATACTTGTCCCCTATACATATAGTAACATGTATACTTGTCCCCTATACATATAGTAACTTGTATACTTGTCCCCCTATACATATAGTAACATGTATACTTGCCCCCTCCTATACAAATTGTAACATGTATGCTTGTCCCCCCCTATACATATAGTAACTTGTATACTTGTCCCTCCTATACAAATTGTAACATGTATGCTTGTCCCCCCTATACATAAATTAACATGTATACTTGCCCCCTCCTATACATATAGTAACATGTATACTTGTCCCCCCCTATACAAATTGTAACATGTATGCTTGTCCCCCCTATACATAAATTAACATGTATACTTGCCCCCTCCTATACATATAGTAACATGTATACTTGTCCCCCCCTATACATGTAGTAACATGTATACTTGTCCCCCTCTCTCTATACATATAGTAACATGTATACTTGTCCCTCCCCTATACATATAGTAACTTGAATACTTGTCCCCCCCTATACATATAGTAACATGTATACTTGTCCCCCCCATACATATAGTAACATGTATACTTGTCCCCTCCTATACATATAGTAACATGTATACTTGTCCCCCCTATACATATAGTAACATGTATACTTGTCCCCTCCTATACATATAGTAACTTGTATACTTGTCCCCCCTAAACAAATTGTAACATGTATGCTTGTCCCCCTATACATATAGTAACTTGTCCCCTCCTATACAAATTGTAACATGTATGCTTGTCCCCCTATACATATAGTAACTTGTATACTTGTCCCTCCTATACAAATTGTAACATGTATGCTTGTCCCCCTATACATATAGTAACTTGTATACTTGTCCCCCCTATACAAATTGTAACATGTATGCTTGTCCCTCTATACATAAATTAACATGTATACTTGCCCCTCCTATACATATAGTAACATGTATACTTGTCCCCCTATACATGTAGTAACATGTATACTTGTCCCCCCTATACATATAGTAACATGTATACTTGTCCTCCCCTATACATATATTAACTTGTATACGTGTCCCCCTATACATATAGTAACATGTATACTTGCCTCTCTATACATATAGTAACATGTATGCTTGTCCCCTATACATATAGTAACTTGTATACTTGTCCACCCCTATACATATAGTAACTTGTCCTGCCCCTATACAAATTGTAACATGTATGCTTGTCCCCTATACATATAGTAACATGTATACTTGTCCTCCCCCTATACATATATTAACTTGTATACTTGTCCCCTATACATATAGTAACATGTATACTTGCCCCCTATACATATAGTAACATGTATACTTGTCCCCTCTCTATACATATAGTAACATGTATACTTGTCCCCTATACATATAGTAACTTGTATACTTGTCCCCTATACATATAGTAACATGTATACTTGTCCCCCTATACATATAGTAACATGTATACTTGTCCCCTATACATATAGTAACATGTATTCTTGCCCTCTATACATATAGTAACATGTATACTTGTCCCTCTCTCTATACATATAGTAACATGTATACTTGTCCCCCTATACATATAGTAACTTGTATACTTGTCCCCTATACATATAGTAACATGTATACTTGTCCCCCCATACATATAGTAACATGTATACTTGTCCCCCCACCTATACATATAGTAACATGTATACTTGTCCCCATCTATATATATAGTAACATGTACACTTGTCTCCCCCTATACATATAGTAACATGTATACTTGTCCCCTATACATATAGTTACTTGTATACTTGTCCCCCTATACATACAGTAACATGTATACTTGTCCCCTCTCTCTATACATATAGTAACATGTATACTTGTCCCCCTTATACATATAGTAACATGTATACTTGACCCTCTATACATATAGTAACTTGTATATTTGTCCCCCCATACATATATATAGTAACATGTATACTTGTCCCCTCTATACATATAGTAACATGTATACTTGTCCCCTCTATACATATAGTAACATGTATACTTGTCCCCTCTCTCTATACATATAGTAACATGTATACTTGTCCCCCACCTATACATATAGTAACATGTATACTTGTCCCCTCTGCATAAATTAACATGTATACTTGCCCTCCTATACATATAGTAACATGTATACTTGTCCCCTATACATGTAGTAACATGTATACTTGTCCCCCTCTCTCTATACATATTTTAACATGTATACTTGTCCCCCCTATACATATAGTAACATGTATACTTGTCCCCCCTATACATATAGTAACATGTATACTTGTCCTCTCTCTATACATATAGTAACATTTATACCTGTCCCCCATATACATATAGTAACATGTATACTTGTCCCCTCACCTATACATATAGTAACATGTATACTTGTCCCCCATCTATACATATAGTAACATGTACACTTGTCCCCCCTATACATATAGTTACATGTATACTTGTCCCCCTATATATATAGTAACTTGTATACTTGTCCCGCCTATACATATAGTAACATGTAAACTTGTCCCCCCTTTACATATAGTAACATGTATACTTGCCCCCTATACATATAGTAACATGTATACTTGTCCCTATACATATAGTAACATGTATACTTGTCCCCCCTATACATATAGTAACATGTATACTTGTCCCCCCTATACATATAGTAACTTGTATACTTGTCCACCCCTATACATATAGTAACATGTATTCCTGTCCCCCTCTCTCTATACATATAGTAACATGTATACTTGTCCCCCCTATACATATAGTAACATGTATACTTGTCTCCCTCCCTATACATATAGTAACTTGTATACTTGTCCCCCCTATACATATAGTAACATGTATACTTGTCCCCCCTATACATATAGTAACAATATACTTGTCCCCCTCTCTCTATACATATAGTAACATGTATACTTGTCCAAACCTATACATATAGTAACATATGTACTTGTCCCCCCATACATATAGTAACATGTATACTTGTCCCCCTCTCTATATACATATAGTAACATTTATACCTGTCCCCCCCATATACATATAGTAACATGTATACTTGTCCCCCCCACCTATACATATAGTAACATGTATACTTGTCCCCCCTATACATATAGTAACATGTATACTTGTCCCCCCTATACATATAGTAACATGTATACTTGTCCCCCCTATACATATAGTAACTTGTATACTTGTCCACCCCTATACATATAGTAACATGTATTCCTGTCCCCCTCTCTCTATACATATAGTAACATGTATACTTGTCCCCCCTATACATATAGTAACATGTATACTTGTCTCCCTCCCTATACATATAGTAACTTGTATACTTGTCCCCCCTATACATATAGTAACATGTATACTTGTCCCCCCTATACATATAGTAACAATATACTTGTCCCCCTCTCTCTATACATATAGTAACATGTATACTTGTCCAAACCTATACATATAGTAACATATGTACTTGTCCCCCCATACATATAGTAACATGTATACTTGTCCCCCTCTCTATATACATATAGTAACATTTATACCTGTCCCCCCCATATACATATAGTAACATGTATACTTGTCCCCCTCACCTATACATATAGTAACATGTATACTTGTCCCCCATCTATACATATAGTAACATGTACACTTGTCCCCTCTATACATATAGTAACATGTATACTTGTCCCCCTATATATATAGTAACTTGTATACTTGTCCCAGCCTATACATATAGTAACATGTATTCTTGTCCCCCTTTACATATAGTAACATGTATTCTTGTCCCCCCTATACATATAGTAACATGTATACTTGTCCCCCCATACATATAGTAACATGTATACTTGTCCCCTCTATACATATAGTAACATGTATACTTGTCCCCCTATACATATAGTAAGTTGTATACTTGTCCCCCTATACATATAGTAACATGTATTCCTGTCCCCTCTCTATACATATAGTAACATGTATACTTGTCCCCCTATACATATAGTAACATGTATACTTGTCTCCCTCCTATACATATAGTAACTTGTATACTTGTCCCCCTATACATATAGTAACATGTATACTTGTCCCCTATACATATAGTACCATGTATACTTGTCCCCTATACATATAGTAACAATATACTTGTCCCCTCTCTCTATACATATAGTAACATGTATACTTGTCCAAACCTATACATATAGTAACATATGTACTTGTCCCCTCTATACATATAGTAACATGTATACTTGTCCCTCTATACATATAGTAACATGTATACTTGTAAGCCCTATACATATAGTAACATGTATACTTGTACATATAGTAACATGTATACTTGTTCCCCCACCTAAACATATAGTAACATGTATACTTGTCCCCCTATACATATAGTAACATGTATACTTGACCCCCTATACATATAGTTACATGTAAACTTGTCCTCTATACATATAGTAACATGTATGCTTGTCCCCCTATACATATAGTAACATGTATACTTGTCCCCCTATACATACAGTAACTTGTATTCTAAGCCCCATCCCCCAAGCCTGTTACTTTAAGGGCCCCCAGCCTGTTACTTTAAGGGCCCCCAGCCTGTTACTTTAAGGGCCCCCCCAGCCTGTTGCTTTAAGGGCCCCCAGCCTGTTACTTTAAGGGCCCCCGCAGCCTGTTACTTTAAGGGCCCCCGCAGCCTGTTACTTTAAGGCCCCCAGCTTGTTACTTTAAGGCCCCCAGCCTGTTACTTTAAGGGCCCCCAGCCTGTTACTTTAAGGGCCCCCAGCCTGTTACTTTAACGGCCCCCAGCCTGTTACTTTAAGGGCCCCCCGCAGCCTGTTAATTTAAGGGCCCTAGCACCTGTGAGTCGATGTTCTAATTGGAACTTAGAGTCTAGATATGTTATCTCTGATCTCCCACACAAACAGACACCTCTATATGATCTGTTGTGCGAGTCTCTCTCTCTCTCTGAGCCTTCCTCTCCTCTCAGGCCGTCTGCCTGCATCTCTCCTTCTACGTACTTCTGTCTCTTTTCCGGCACATCCCGGGACTGCAGCTCCACGGTGAAGGCTTCATTAGTCTGGTATGGGAGCGTGCGCTGGGCTCGCAGGGAGAGAACAGCTGTTTAGCTAAGCGCTACTGTTGTTAGCCTGCCTTCTCCGTATGGCTGGCTGCCGCAGCCCATCCCCAAGTTGATAATAGAATCCTCATCAGAGACTGAAGGTTCCGGGATGGAACACACTAGTTCTAATGTTGTATTCGTCTCCCTCCGGTCTCTATTAAAGAGGATTCTACAAGAGCCTCTTCTCCTCTCTGTGGTACAACCACAGACCAATCACAGCTCACCTTGACCCTCCTGACCCACAGACACTGACCTCTGACACCTGGGAGCACAAGGTTGTCTGGGAGTTATGGCTTCACCATGGAGATGGTTGTTAGCTCAACACTCCAGAACACCAGAACAGTGTGTTCCATTGATTCCTCTCCGGTGTAAATGGTCATGTGAGAAGATAGAAGAAGGGTATGGAAGATACAGGGTCCCGCTGAGACGCTTTGAGATCAAAGATCAGAGAGACAGTCTGGGTTTGTTTTTAAGCCTTTTCTCGAGTCATCTCATTGTGAACATTTTCACAGCCAAAAGCACGAATATATTTCACTGTGTCAGACTGAGGAGAGGCAGCATGACAACACAAACAGAGAGAAGACATCGGTCCTGAATATCAGATTGTGATGAACGGGGATCGCTGCTCCCATCCAGAGCCAAAACACTATCCCTTTCCCCCTTTTGTCATGTGGAGTAACTGGCAGGATATGGGACTAATGTGTCATGTGGAGTAACTGGCAGGATATGGGACTAATGTGTCATGTGGAGTAACTGGCAGGATATGGGACTAATGTGTCATGTGGAGTAACTGGCAGGATATGGGACTAATGTGACATGTGGAGTAACTGGCAGGATATGGGACTAATGTGACATGTGGAGTAACTGGCAGGATATGGGGCTAATGTGTCATGTGGAGTAACTGGCAGGATATGGGACTAATGTGTCATGTGGAGTAACTGGCAGGATATGGGACTAATGTGTCATGTGGAGTAACTGGCAGGATATGGGACTAATGTGTCATGTGGAGTAACTGGCAGGATATGGGACTAATGTGTCATGTGGAGTAACTGGCAGGATATGGGGCTAATGTGTCATGTGGAGTAACTGGCAGGATATGGGACTAATGTGTCATGTGGAGTAACTGGCAGGACATGGGGCTAATGTGTCATGTGGAGTAACTGGCAGGATATGGGGCTAATGTGTCATGTGGAGTAACTGGCAGGATATGGGACTAATGTGTCATGTGGAGTAACTGGCAGGATATGGGGCTAATGTGTAATGTGGAGTAACTGGCAGGATATGGGGCTAATGTGACATGTGGAGTAACTGGCAGGATATGGGGCTAATGTGTCATGTGGAGTAACTGGCAGGATATGGGGCTAATGTGACATGTGGAGTAACTGGCAGGATATGGGACTAATGTGTCATGTGGAGTAACTGGCAGGATATGGGGCTAATGTGTCATGTGGAGTAACTGGCAGGATATGGGGCTAATGTGTCATGTGGAGTAACTGGCAGGATATGGGACTAATGTGACATGTGGAGTAACTGGCAGGATATGGGACTAATGTGTCATGTGGAGTAACTGGCAGGATATGGGGCTAATGTGTCATGTGGAGTAACTGGCAGGATATGGGGCTAATGTGTCATGTGGAGTAACTGGCAGGATATGGGGCTAATGTGTCATGTGGAGTAACTGGCAGGATATGGGGCTAATGTGTCATGTGGAGTAACTGGCAGGATATGGGACTAATGTGTCATGTGGAGTAACTGGCAGGATATGGGGCTAATGTGTCATTTGTTGTGAAGCTACATGAGGTTGAAAATGTGTTGGATTGACATTGAGAAAGTAGCTAT
This sequence comes from Brachymystax lenok tsinlingensis, assembly GCA_030435695.1. NCBI lineage: Eukaryota > Metazoa > Chordata > Actinopteri > Salmoniformes > Salmonidae > Brachymystax > Brachymystax lenok. The sequence continues at coordinate 31,954,794 of CM059784.1, read as the reverse complement.
CGCCCCACCCCCTCACTAAAACGCAAAGACTCACATATACACAGAAAAAACGCACACAGGCAAACACACACATACACTATACAAAAGTATGTGGACATCCCTTCAAATTAGTGGATTCAGCTATTTCAGCCACACCAGTTGCTGACAGGTGTATAAAATCGAGCACACAGCCATGCAATCTCCATAGACAAACATTGGCAGTAGAATGGCCTTACTGAAGAGCTCAATGACTTTCAACGTGGCACCGTCATAGGATGCCACCTTTACAACAAGTCAGTCCGTCAAATTTCTGCCCTGCTAGAACTGCCCCAGTAAGTGCTGTTATTGTGAATTGGAAACATATAGAAGCAACAACGGCTCAGCCGCAAAGTGGTAGGCCACACAAGCACACAGAACGGGGACTGCCGAGTGCTGAAGCAAGTAGCGAGTAAAAATCGTCCATCCTCGGTCCAACACTCACTAATGAGTTCCAAACTGCCTCTGGAAGCAGCGTCAGCACAATAACTGTTAGTCAGGAGCTTCTTGACATAGGTTTCCATGGCCGTGCAGCCGCACACAAGCCTAAGAACACCATGCACAATGCCAAGCGTCGGCTGGAGTGGTTTAAAGCTCGCCACCATTGGACTCTGTAGCAGTGAAAATGTGTTCTTTTGAGTGATGAATCACGTTTCGCCATCTGGCAGTCCGACGGACAAATCTGGATTTGGCCAGGAGAACACTACCTGCCTGAATGCATAGTGCCAACTGTAAAGATAGGTGGTGGAGGAATACTGGTCTGGGGCTGTTGTTCATGGTTCTGGCTAGGCCCCTTAGTTACAGTGAAGGGAATCTTAACACTACAGCATACAATGACATTCTATACAATTCTGTGCTTCCAACTTTGTGGCAACAGTTTGGGGAAGGCCCTTTCCTGTTTCAGCATGACAATGCCCCCATGCACAAAGCGACGTCCATACAGAAATGGTTTGTCAAGAACGGTGTGGAAGAACTGTCAGGGCTCTGACTGGCCTGACAGAGCCCTGACCTCAACCCAATCACACACCTTTGGCATGAATTGGAACGCCTAATCGCCCGACCTCACTAATGCTCTTGTGGCTGAATGGAAGCAAGTCCCAGCAGCAATGTTCCAATATCTAGTGGAAAGCCTTCCCAGAAGAGTGGAGGCTGTTATAGCAGCAAAGGGGGGGAACCAACTCTATATTAATGTCCATGATTTTGGAAGGAGATGTTCGACAAGCAGGTGTCCACATACATTTGGTCACGTAGTGTACGTCTACTGTATAAACACACAGAGTTAGATACGGCAGGACATTTGTCCACATGGGATGAATTTTCATTAGAGTCTAAGGCCTTAGTAAATATTCCCCCTTACTCTGCTCAGCTGTACTCTCTCTCTGTCTCTGTAATGAAACTCAGGGAGAGAAGGGTGTAGATTCACGGCAGGTGTTTATTTTGCCTTGGCAGAAGGCAGGAATCGTGGTCACAGGCAGGCAATGATCATACACAGGTAGGCAAACAGGCAGGTGAATCAAAACTAGGACTGAAGGCTATAACTGGTTCTCACAAACGAGCTAGGAAAAGGCTTAGTAGAGTCAAAGGGAACAATACCTCACAAAGGCACAAACAGAATGAACTGAACTAAATAATGAGCTGATGAGACCAGGTGAGTAACTAACACAGGTGAAATCAATGAACAAGAAGACAGGGCTACGTTCAAGAACACAATGAAACAGAACACAAGGTTGACTTAGAAAATAAATACAGAACTTTACAGTCTCTCAATTAAATTCAATGTAAGGGCTTTATTGGCATGGGAAAAATAAGTTAACATTGCCAAGGCAAGTGAGGTAGATAATAAACAAAAGTGAAATAAACAATACAACATTTACAGTAAACATTACACTCACAAAAGTTCCAAAATAATAAAGACATTTCAAATGTCATATTATGTATATATACAGACTTGTAACGATGTGCAAAAGAGAAGATAAATAAACATAAATATGGGTTGTATTTACAATGGTGTTTGTTCTTTACTGGTTGCCCTTTTCTTGTGGCAACAGGTCACATATCTTGCTGCTGTGATGGCACACTGTGGTATTTCACCCATTAGATATGGGAGTTTATCGAAATTGGGTTTGTTTTCGAATTCTTTGTGGGTCTGTGTAATCTGAGGGAAATATGTCTCTAATATGGTCGTACATTTGGCAGGAGGTTAGGAAGTGCAGCTCAGTTTCCACCTCATTTTGTGGACAGTGTGACATAGCCTGTCTTCTCTTGTGAGCCAGGTCTGCCTACAGCGGCCTTTCTCAATAGCAAGGCTATGCTCACGGAGTCTGTACATAGTCAAAGCTTTCCTTAAGTTTGAGTCAGTCACAGTGGTCAGGTATTCTGCCACTGTGTACTCTCTGTTTAGGGCCAAATAGCGTTCTAGATTGCTTAGTTTTTTGGTTAATTCTTTCCCATGTGTAAAGTAATTATCTTTTGTTTTCTCATGATTTGGTTGTGTCTAATTGTGTTGCTGTCCTGGGGCTCTGTGGGGTCTGTTTGTGTTTGTTATGGCAGGTTGGGAATCGCTTCCTTTTAGGTGGTTGTAGAATTTAACGTCTCTTTTCTGGACTTTGATCGTTAGCGGGTATCGGCCTAATTCTGCTCTGCATGGATTATTTGGTGTTTTACATTGTACACAGAATATATTTTTGCAGAATTCTGCATGTAGAGTGAATTATCTCTCTCTCTGTCTCTCTCTCTCTGTCTCTCTCTCTCTCTTTCTCTCTGTGTCTCTCTCTCTTTCTCTGTCTCTCTTTCTCTGTGTCTCTCTATCTTTCAACGTGTCTCTCTCTCGTTCTCTCATTGTCTCTCTCTCTCTGTGTCTCTCTCTTTCTCTCTGTGTCTCTCTTTGTCTTTCTCTTGGTGTCTCTCTCTTTCTCTCTCTCTCTCTCCAGGTCTCTCTCTCTCTCCGTGTCTCTCTTTCTCTCTTTCTTGCTGTGTCTCTCTCTCTCCGTGTCTCTCTCTTTCTCTCCGTGTGTCTCTCTCTCTTTCTCTCAGTATCTCTCTCTCTCTTTCTCTCCCCCTTTCCCTCCATCCCTCTCCCTCGTTCCATCCCTCTCCCTCCCTCCATCCCTCTCCCTCCCTCCATCCCTCTCCCTCTCTCCCTCGCTCCATCCCTCTCCCTCCCTCCATCCCTCTCCCTCCCTCCATCCCTCCTTCTTGCTCCATCCCTCTCCCTCGCTCCATCCCTCTCTCTATCTCTGCATGCACAATACATCCACACACACTCCAGGGGATCCCATGTGGCTACAGCTGCGTGCCTACCGGCATTGGCAGAGAGAGAGAGAGAGAGAGACAGGGTGAAGTGGGGGTTGCAGTGGAACACGTTATCAGGAGGAAAGACAGATGGAAACAGAACTGCAGTCTTTCTCTTTTAAGACATAATCATTTATATTTTCTCCTCTCCGCTGCCTGCAGCCTGGTTTTCAATGTATAAGACTGATAATGGGAGATGTGATCACTGAGGCGGAAAGGCAAATATTGAATGGCTTTTTCCTCTTTTTCCACTTTACTCTCCTCTCTCAGTGGAGTCTAGACATTAGAGTCTGAGTCTCAGTCTGGGTTGTGTTCAAAATGGCTCCCTATTCAAAACACTACTTTTGACCAGGACCTATGACTTTATATAGGGAATAGGGGGCCATTTCAGACTGGTACACACTGCACCACTACAGCTCTATAGTTGAGACTCTCAGCTCTCTGTTTCTCTTTCTAGTGCCAGGGCCTGTCTCTCTGAAGTTAATTCCACTCTCTGTTTCTCTCTAGTGCCAGGGCCTGTCTCTCTGAGGTTAACTCAGCTCTCTGCTTCTCTCTCTAGTGTCAGGGCCTGTCTCTCTGAGGTTAACTCAGCTCTCTGCTTCTCTCTCTAGTGCTAGGGCCTGTCTCTCTGAGGTTAACTCAGCTCTCTGCTTCTCTCTCTAGTGCCAGGGCCTGTCTCTCTGAGGTTAACTCAGCTCTCTGCTTCTCTCTCTAGTGTCAGGGCCTGTCTCTCTGAGGTTAACTCAGCTCTCTGCTTCTCTCTCTAGTGCCAGGGCCTGTCTCTCTGAGGTTAACTAAGCTCTCTGCTTCTCTCTCTAGTGTCAGGGCCTGTCTCTCTGAGGTTAACTCAGCACTCTGCTTCTCTCTCTAGTGTCAGGGCCTGTCTCTCTGAGGTTAACTCAGCTCTCTGTTTCTCTCTAGTGTCAGGGCCTGTCTCTCTGAGGTTAACTCAGCTCTCTGCTTCTCTCTCTAGTGTCAGGGCCTGTCTCTCTGAGGTTAACTCAGCTCTCTGCTTCTCTCTCTAGTGCCAGGGCCTGTCTCTCTGAGGTTAACTCAGCTCTCTGCTTCTCTCTCTAGTGTCAGGGCCTGTCTCTCTGAGGTTAACTCAGCTCTCTGCTTCTCTCTCTAGTGCCAGGGCCTGTCTCTCTGAGGTTAACTAAGCTCTCTGCTTCTCTCTCTAGTGTCAGGGCCTGTCTCTCTGAGGTTAACTCAGCACTCTGCTTCTCTCTCTAGTGTCAGGGCCTGTCTCTCTGAGGTTAACTCAGCTCTCTGTTTCTCTCTAGTGTCAGGGCCTGTCTCTCTGAGGTTAACTCAGCTCTCTGCTTCTCTCTCTAGTGTCAGGGCCTGTCTCTCTGAGGTTAACTCAGCTCTCTGCTTCTCTCTCTAGTGCCAGGGCCTGTCTCTCTGAGGTTAACTCAGCTCTCTGCTTCTCTCTCTAGTGTCAGGGCCTGTCTCTCTGAGGTTAACTCAGCTCTCTGCTTCTCTCTCTAGTGCCAGGGCCTGTCTCTCTGAGGTTAACTAAGCTCTCTGCTTCTCTCTCTAGTGTCAGGGCCTGTCTCTCTGAGGTTAACTCAGCACTCTGCTTCTCTCTCTAGTGTCAGGGCCTGTCTCTCTGAGGTTAACTCAGCTCTCTGCTTCTCTCTCTAGTGTCAGGGCCTGTCTCTCTGAGGTTAACTCAGCTCTCTGTTTCTCTCTAGTGCCAGGACCTGTCTCTCTGAGGTTAACTCAGCTCTCTGCTTCTCTCTCTAGTGTCAGGGCCTGTCTCTCTGAGGTTAACTCAGCTCTCTGCTTCTCTCTCTAGTGCCAGGGCCTGTCTCTCTGAGGTTAACTCAGCTCTCTGTTTCTCTCTAGTGTCAGGGCCTGTCTCTCTGAGGTTAACTCAGCTCTCTGCTTCTCTCTCTAGTGCCAGGGCCTGTCTCTCTGAGGTTAACTCAGCTCTCTGCTTCTCCCTCTAGTGCCAGGGCCTGTCTCTCTGAGGTTAACTCAGCTCTCTGCTTCTCTCTCTAGTGTCAGGGCCTGTCTCTCTGAGGTTAACTCAGCTCTCTGCTTCTCTCTCTAGTGTCAGGGCCTGTCTCTCTGAGGTTAACTCAGCTCTCTGTTTCTCTCTAGTGCCAGGACCTGTCTCTCTGAGGTTAACTCTCATTTTCACTACTTGGCAGTTGTCTGCAGGGAGCACAATGTTTGGTATTGAGGGGAGATAATGGAGCTCCCTGCTGATTCTCCTCTTTCAGGGCCCGACACAGAGAAGACTGGAGGTGAAAATATATTCTGTTCCTGACCAGTTGGAGAGAGGCTGGTATTCATTGCTTCTGGGCTAGCAACACACACACCATCTTGAATGGAATAAGAAATTAAGATTTGTATGCTTGTTGTGTTGTGAGTAGGTCTGCAGAATCAGATGACAGTGTGTCAAAGAATTGAGTTTTTCTGAAATGTCAAAATCGATCTTCCTTCCCCAATTCAATTTAAAACATTAGACACAGGCCCAAATGACAGTCCGTTCCCTATATAGTCCTCCACTTTTGATCAGCTCTGTATGGGCCCTGGTCAAATGTAGTGCACTATATAGGGAATATGGTGCCATTTGGGCCTGTGTCTCCGGTGACTGTAGCAGTAAAGCTATAAATAATAATGACTTGATTGTTATGATCCTGACACTACCAATCTGTTATCAGTTAACGTCTCCTATCACTGGAATTAGCTGTCAAGTCCTCATTTCACTACTCAGATGGTCATTAGATCCCTACTGCCTCAGAGGCTAGTTTCATTGCATATACTGCCTCCGAGACTAGTTTCATTGCATATACTGCCTCCGAGGCTAGTTTCATTGCATATACTGCCTCCGAGGCTAGTTTCATTGCATATACTGCCTCCGAGGCTAGTTTCATTGCATATACTGCCTTCGAGGCTAGTTTCATTGCATATACTGCCTCAGAGATCCTCACAGTTAGGAAGAAAGAATACTTTCAGTTTCACAGTGTAACAGTTTGAAAGTCTGTGATTTATCAGTTTCCTAACAGTACATTAGATGCAGACTGATTCAGAGGATCTCATAGTATAGAATGTGATTCATCAGTTTCCTAACAGTACATTAGATGCAGACTGATTCAGAAGATCTCACAGTATGGTATGTGATTCATTAGTTTCCTAACAGTACATTAGATGCAGACTGATTCAGAATATCTCACAGTATGGTATGCGATTCATCAGTTTCCTAACAGTACATTAGATGCAGACTGATTCAGAAGATCTCACAGTATGGTATGCGATTCATCAGTTTCCTAACAGTACATTAGATGCAGGCTGATTCAGATGATCTCATAGTATAAAATGTGATTTATCAGTTTCCTAACAGTACATTAGATACAGACTGATTCAGAAGATCTCACAGTATGGTATGTGATTCATTAGTTTCCTAACAGTACATTAGATGCAGACTGATTCAGAAGATCTCACAGTATGGTATGTGATTCATCAGTTTCCTAACAGTACATTAGATGCAGACTGATTCAGAAGATCTCATAGTATGGTATGTGATTCATCAGTTTCCTAACAGTACATTAGATGCAGACTGATATGACTATACAACATTACAATTACTCTATAGACAAACCTTAATTCCACATCAGTAGATGGATGCGTACTGTGCTGCTTGACAGGTTGTCACAGTATAGATTCAGTTTCCCTTTTTACAGAGAGTTAGTGAAGGTGGTTTCAGTATGTAGTGCAAACAGATGCTAACACTATATACAGGACATTCAGAGACTTTTCCCGAAGCAGCTCCTGCGTTGTCTTGGCTGTGTGCTTAGGGTCGTTGTCCTGTTGGAAGGTGAACCTTCGCCCCAGTCTGAGGTCCTAAGCGCTCTGGAGCAGGTTTTCATCAAGGATCTCTCTGTACTTTTCTCCGTTCATCTTTCTCTTGATCCTGACTAGTCTCCCAGTTCCTGCCACTGAAAAACATCCCACAGCATGATGCTTCCACCACCATGCTTCACAGTAGGGATGGTGCCAGGTTTCCTCCAGACGTGACGCTTGGCATTTAGGCCAAAGAGTTCAATCTTGGTTTTATCAGACAAGAGAATCTTGTTTCTCATCGTCTGAGAGTCATTAGGTACTTTCATGGGCTTTCATGTCCCTTTTACTGAGGAGTGGCTTCCGTCTGGCTACTCTACCATAAAGGTCTGATTGGTGTAGTGCTGCAGAGATGGTTGTCCTTCTGGAAGGTTCTCCCATCTCCACAGAGGAACTCTGGAGCTCTGTCAGAGTGACCATTGGGTTCTTGGTCACCTCCCTGACTAAGGCCTTTCTCCACCAATTGTTCAGTTTGGCCATGTGCCCAGCTCTAGGATGGGTCTTGGTGGTTCCAAACTTATTTCATTTAATAATTATGGAGGCCACTGTGTTCTTGGGGACCTTCAATGCTGCAGACATTTTTTGTGCCTCGACAAAATCCTGTCTCGGACCTCTACTGACAATTCCTTCCACCTCATGGCTTGGTTTTTGCTCTGACATGAACTGTCAACTGTGGGACCTTATATAGACAGGTGTGTGCCTTTCCAAATCATGTCCAATTAATTGAAATTACCGCAGGTGGACTCCAATCAAGTTATAGAAACATTCCAAGGATGACCTGAGCTCAATTTTGAGTCTCATAGCAAAGGGTCTGGATACTTATGTAAATAAGGTATTTTTATATATTTTTTTTAACGGTTTTGGCTTTGTCGTTATGGGGTATTGTGTGTAGATTGACAATCATTTTTTATTTATTCAATCCATTTTAGAATAAGGCTGTAATGTAGCAAAATGTGGAAAAAGTCAAGGGGTCTGAATGCTTTCAGAATGCACTGTATACAGTCTGTGACTATTGAAGCGCGGTCATTTCCTCCAAAGGGTAATTGTTCAACCAACCAGAAAGACTGACTGTGGATTGACCTTTCTATTTTTGGGAGGTTAATCTTGCTGTGGCAATATTTGGTTTGCTTTTGTTTATTTGTTAACCTTGCCATCACAGATGGATTGAATCAGCTGCTGGTCAGGAGTATGGCAGAGTGAGCAAGACAGAGAGACACAGAGAGAGAGAGACAGAGACAGAGACAGAGAGAGTGAGGAGGTGACAGCATTCCCTCCCAAATATGCCCCCCTAGACACAACCACAACAAAACAACCAACAAAAATGGGTCACAACTCCTGCAGCTCTGTCGAACGCTGGATCTGTACATAGTCAATGTTAGTCTTCGAGAGGACTCCTACGGTAGGTACAACTATAGCTCATCTCTTGGCAGTAGTACTGTAGACTACTTTATCAATCTACTTGAACAGAACAATACTCAACCATAAGGCATCGAAGACTAACAAACTGCATGCTTTTAAGAAATGCTATGGATGGAAGGAGGGTAGTGTAGAAACCTACCCAACAAATCCAATCCCTCACAGACAACTTCTTGGACAAAATGTTTCCCTGCAATAGTGAAGGTGTAAACTTAGCAGTAAGAAACCTCAACAGTACATTAGACTTATCAGCTAACATTTCACATTTTAATTCAAGCATAAAACCGAAGACAACTAACAGCAATAAGAAATGGTTTGATGAAGAATGTAAAAATCTTAGAAAGAAATAGAGAAACCTATCCACGCAAAAACATTGAGACCCAGAAAGCCATGAGTCTACGCCTTCCCTATGGTGAATCACTAAAACAATACAGAAATACACTACGGAAAAATAAGGAACAGCACGTCAGAAATCAGCTCAATGTAACTGAAGAATCCATAGAATCTAACCACTTCTGGAAAAATTGGAACACACTAAACAAACAAACAACAACAGGAAGAGATGTCTATCCAACCTTTTCACAAAGAGCCAAGAACAAAAACATATACATGATCATTTACAAAACTTAGAATCAGCTATTAAAGACTAGCAGAACACAGAAAGGCCTGTGGGGTTGATGGTATACATTTACATTTTAGTCATTTAGCAGACACTCTTATCCAGAGCGACTTACAGAAGCAAGTACCTTGCTCATGGGCACAGACAGATTTTTCACCAAGTCGGCTCGGGGATTCTGATTACTGGCCCAACGCTCTTAGGCTATCTGCAGTCCTCTGGGTATACTAAACAAAATTATAAAATATAAAGACCACAAATTCAAATAGGCTATTCTTAAACTCTTAAACATTATCGTCAGCTCTGGCATCTTACCCAATATTTGGAACCAAGGTCTGGTTACCACAATCCACAAAAAAAGAAGACAAATTTGCAGACTCCAATATTTCCTCAGTGAAAAAATGTCCTGAGCAAATGTAAAATTGGCCTCTTACCAAAATACTGTATGACAGACCACGTATACACCCTGCACACCCTTATTGACAAACAAACACAAGAAAAGCAAAGTCTTCTCCTGCTTTGTTGATTTGAAATTATTTCATTTTGGCATGAGGGTCTGCTATACAAATTGATGGAAAGCGGGGTTGGGGGAAAAACATATGACATTATAAAATCAATGTACACAAACAACAAGTGTGCAGTTACTTTAAAATCAGAAATAAAGACCCAGCTCTTCTGCACGGATTCTGTCAGACTTGGGCCCTGACAATAATTTGTTAAATCAGTTATAGAACCCATTGCCCTTTATGGTTGCGAGGTCTGGGGTCCGCTCACCAACCAAGAATTCACAAAATGGGACAAACACCCAATTGAGACTCTGCCTGCAGAATTCTGCAAAAATATACTTTGTGTACAACGCAAAACACCAAACAATGCATGTAGACCAGAATTAAAGACAATGGCAAAAAGCACAGGCCTACTCCTTGTTAGGACTCTGGATTTATAGTCTATAGACTATAGACTATAAATCCAGAGAAAAGCTGTTAAATTTTACAACCACTTAAAAGGAAGTGATGCCCACACATTCCACCACAAAGCCCTCACCTACAGAGAGAGGAACCTAGAGAAGAGTCTCCTCAGCCAGCTGGTTCTCGGGCTCTGTTCACAAACACAAGCAGACCCCACAGAGTCACAGGACATTTAGACCCAACCAAACTATAAGAAATCACATAGGAAAGAATCAACCAAAAACAGAGCAAATTGCAATTCTACCTGGCCCTAAACAGCGAGTAAACAGTGGCAGAATACCTGACCACTGTGACTGGCCCAAAATTAAGAAAATCCTTGACTATGTACAGACTCAGTGAGCATAGCCTTGCTATTGAGAGAGGCCCGCCATAGGAAAACCTGGCTCTTGAAAGAAGACAGGCTATGTCATAACTAAATTATATCATAACCGCCATCGATAAAAGACAGTACTGTGCAGCCGTCTTCATCGACCTGGCCAAGGCTTTCGACTCTGTCAATCACCGTATTCTTATCGACAGACTCATTAGCCTTGGTTTCTCAAATGACTGCCTCGCCTGATTCACCAACTACTTCTCAGATAGAGTTCAGTGTGTCAAATCGGAGGGCCTGTTGTCCGGACCTCTGGCAATCTCTATGGGGGTACCACAGGGTTCAATTCTCGGGCCGACTCTTTTCTCTGCATATATCAACGATGTCGCTCTTGCTGCGGGTGATTCCCTGATCCACCTCTACGCAGACGACACCATTCTGTATACATCTGGGCCTTCTCTGGACACTGTGTTAACAAACCTCCAAACGAGCTTCAATGTCATACAACACTCTTTCCGTGGCCTCCAACTGCTCTTAAACGCTAGTAAAACGAAATGCTTGCTTTTCAAACGATCGCTGCACCCACCCGCCCGACCGACTAGCATCACTACTCTGGACGGTTCTGATTTAGAATATGTGGACAACTACAAATACCTAGGTGTCTGGCTAGACTGTAAAATGTCCTTCCAGACTCATATTAAACATCTCCAATCCAAAATTAAATCTAGAATCGGCGTCCTATTTCACAACAAAGCCTCCTTCACTCACGCTGCCAAACATACCCTCGAAAAACTGACTATCCTACCGATCCTCGAATTCTGCGAAGTCATTTACAAAATAGCCTCCAACACTCTATTCAGCAAACTGAATGCAGTCTATCACAGTGCCATCCGTTTTGTCACCAAAGTCCCATATACCACCCACCACAGCGACCTGTACGTTCTCGTCTGCTGGCCCTCGCTACATATTTGTCGCCAGACCCACTGGCTCCAGGTCATCTAAAGTCCTTGCTAGGTAAAGCTCCGCCTTATCTCAGCTCACTGGTCGCCATGACAACACCCACCCATAGTACGCACTCCAGCAGGTATATCTCACTGGTCATCCCCAAAGCCAACACCTAATTTGGCCGCCTTTCCTTCTAGTTCTCTGCTGCCAATGACTGGAACGAATTGCAAAAATCGCTGAAGTTGGAGACTTATATCTCCCTCACTAACTTTAAGCATCAGCTATCTGAGCAGCTAACCGATCGCTGCAGCTGTACACAGCCCATCTATAAATATCCCATCCAATCTATCTACCTCATATTGTTTTTATTTACTTTTTGCTCTTTTGTACACCAGTATTTCTACTTGCACATCCTCATCTGCTCATCTATCACTCCAGTGTTAATTTGCTAAATTGTAATTACTTCGCCTCCATGGCCTATTTATTGCCTACCTCCTCACACCATTTGCACACACTGTATATAGACTTTTTTCTATTGTGTTATTGACTGTACGTTTGTGTATTCCATGTGTAACTCTGTGTTGTTGTTTGTGTCGCACTGCTTTGCTTAATCTTGGCCAGGTCGCAGTTGTAAATGAGAACTTGTTCTCAACTGGTCTACCTGGTTAAAGAGAGAGAGAGAGAGAGAGAGAGAGAGAGAGAGAGAGAGAGAGAGAGAGAGAGAGAGAGAGAGAGCACACGAGCGAGAAAGAGAAAGAGAGAAAGAAAGAGAGCGAGGAAGAGAGAAAGATGAGGGTAGGGAGAGAGACAGAGAGCGAGAGAGAGATAGGGTGACCATATTGTGATCTCATTAGGTCCATATTTGATAGCCCTGCCAGATGTGAGCATGTGTGTGTGAGTGACATAGTGCTGGGGAGTGATCTCTATCATGCTGAAATCACATCTCATCTGACAGCCTGAATCTAATAAAGCTCATGTTTCCTGACAGATTCAGAGCAGAGAGAGTCTATAGCACACAGACAGACACACACACACACACATACTCACAAACAAACACACACACAGACAGAGACACACACAGACAGACAGACAGACAGACAGAAAGACCGAGACACACACAGACAGACACACACAGACACACACACACACACACAGACAGACAGACACACAGACAGACACACAGACAGACAGACAGACCCACACAGACACACAGACAGACACACAGACAGACAGACCGAGACACACACAGACACACAGACACAGACAGACACACAGACACACACACATAGACACACACAGACAGACACACGCACACACACACACACACAGACACACAGACAGACAGACAGACAGACACACAGACACACACCCACAGACAGACAGACAGACAGACAGACAGACAGACAGACAGACACACACACACACACACACACACACACACACACAGACACACACAGACAGACACAGATACACACATACACAGAGACACAGATGCACACAGACACACAAACACACACACACTGTAATGTGTGTATGGTTGTTGTTCAAATTATTGAGCAACAAAATATCAAGAAAATATTTATTTTTAGATGGTATTTTTGCAAAAGGGTCCAAGTTAAACGTGTAACATAGTTGTCTGTGTTGTGTGTATCAAAACGTCTCAGAGACATTTTTGTTTAGTCTGTGATGAATTGAAAAAAGCTGACTGAAAACAAAGTTCTTTCAGTGGAAATCAAAGATGATTACATCCCAAATGGCACAATATTCCCTACATAGTGCACTAAATATAGTGCCATTTGGAATTCAAACAGAGATGAAATAGTAGCATGAGTCACTGGAGAGTGGAGACATTGAAATGCCTTTCTCCCCACAAAGGGTGCAGTCACACACCATAAATAGTCTCAGTGGACAGGGGATCCCAGTCAGGAATTGTAACAGTGCAACGCTTTCTCCTCTCCTCTCCTCTCTCTCTCTCTCTCTCTCTCTCTCTCTCTCTCTCTCTCCCTCTCTCTCATCCCCTCTCCTCTCTTTCCCTCTGTCTCTCATCCCCTCTCCTCTCTCATCCCTTCACTTCTCTCTCCCTCTCCCTCTCTCTCTCTCTCTCTCTCTCTCTCTCTCTCTCTCTCTCTCTCTCTCTCTCTCTATATATCTCTTCTCCACTCTTTCCCTCTGTCTCTCATCTCTTCTCCTCTCTCCCTCTCTCTCTCTCATCCCTTCTCCTCTCTCTCATCCCCTCTCCTCTCTCTCCGCCTCTCTCATCCCTTCTCCTCTCTCTCTCTCTCCCTCTCTCTCTCCCATCCCTTCTCCTCTCTCTCATCTCCTCTCCTCTCTCTCCCTCCTTCTCTCTCTAATCCTCTCTCTCTCTCTCTCTCTCTCTCTCTCTCTCTCTCTCTCTCTCTCTCTCTCTCTCTCTCTCTCTCTCCCTCTCCCTCTCCCTCTCCCTCTCATCCCCTCTCCTCTCTCTTCTTTTCTTCATTCATCATCCTGTATCAGAGAATGGATAACAGAAGCCTACAGCTCAACTCTAAAACGCTAGTCTGTGTTATAAAGACATTAGTCTTGACATGACATACTAGTTGCCATACATGTCTTTTGTATAGATAAGTATGTTGTTGTTGTTATCTATGGCTAGCATTTAGCCACATCACAGAGAGCTTAGGATTTGCGATGGGCCTGTTTTCTAAAGTTTTTGCTGTCTCAGTGTTGGCCCGTTTCTAAACCACATCAGCAATCCATGTCCTTATCCAATTGTGTCAAAACACTATTGCATACACTTACTGTAAGTGGATGGAGAGAAGAGGAATGTCTTAGTTAGAATCTACAGTGAGGGGGAAAAGTATTTGATCCCCTGCTGATTTTGTACATTTGCCCACTGACAAAGAAATGATCAGTCTATAATTTTAATGGTAGGTTTATTTGAACAGTGAGAGACATAATAACAACAAAAACATCCAGAAAAACGCATGTGAAAAATGTTATAAATTGATTTGCATTTTAATGAGAGAAATAAGTATTTGAACCCCTCTCAATCAGAAAGATTTCTGGCTCCCAGGTGTCTTTTATACAGGTAACGAGCTGAGATTAGGAGCACACTCTTAAAGGGAGTGCTCCTAATCTCAGTTTGTTACCTGTATAAAAGGCACCTGTCCACAGAAGCAGTCAATCAATCAGATTCCAAACTCTCCACCATGGCCAAGACCAAAGAGCTCTCCAAGGATGTCAGGGACAAGATTGTAGACCTACACAAGGCTGGAATGGGCTACAAGACCATCGCCAAGCAGCTTGGTGAGAAGGTGACAACAGTTGGTGCGATTATTTGCAAATGGAAGAAACACAAAAGAACTGTCAATCTCCCTCGGCCTGGGGCTCCATGCAAGATCTCACCTCGTGGAGTTGCAATGATCATGAGAACGGTGAGGAATCAGCCCAGAACTACACGGGAGGATCTTGTCAATGATCTCAAGGCAGCTGGGACCATAGTCACCAAGAAAACAATTGGTAACACACTACGCCGCGAAGGACTGAAATCCTGCAGCGCCTGCAAGGTCCCCCTTCTCAAGAAAGCACATATACATGCCCGTCTGAAGTCAGCCAATGAACATCTGAATGATTCAGAGGACAACTGGGTGAAAGTGTTGTGGTCAGATGAGACCAAAATGGAGCTCTTTGGCATCAACTCAACTCGCCGTGTTTGGAGGAGGAGGAATGCTGCCTATGACCCCAAGAACACCATCCCCACCGTCAAACATGGAGGTGGAAACATTATGCTTTGGGGGTGTTTTTCTGCTAAGGATACAGGACAACTTCACCGCATCAAAGGGACGATGGACGGGGCCATGTACCGTCAAATCTTGGGTGAGAACCTCCTTCCCTCAGCCAGGGCATTAAAAATGGGTCGTGGAGGGGTATTCCAGCATGACAATGATCCAAAACACACAGCCAAGGAAACAAAGGAGTGGCTCAAGAAGAAGCACATTAAGGTCCTGGAGTGGCCTAGCCAGTCTCCAGACCTTAATCCCATATAAAATCTGTGGAGGGAGCTGAAGGTTCGAGTTGTCAAACGTCAGCCTCGAAACCTTAATGACTTGGAGGAGATCTGCAAAGAGGAGTGGGACAAAATCCCTCCTGAGATGTGTGCAAACTTGGTGGCCAACTACAAGAAACGTCTGACCTCTGTGATTGCCAACAAGGGTTTTGCAACCAAATAGTAAGTCATGTTTTGCAGAGGGGTCAAATACTTATTTCCCTCATTAAAATGCACATCAATTCATAAAAATCAATTCATTTTTCACATGCGTTTTTCTGGATTCTTTTGTTGTTATTCTGTCTCTCACTGTTCAAATAAACCTACCATTAAAATTATAGACTGATCATTTCTTTGTCAGTGGCCAAACGTACAAAATCAGCAGGGGATCAAATACTTTTTTCCCTCACTGTACATTTGAAGTCTGAAGTTTACATACACTTAGGTTGGAGTCATTAAAACTCATTTTTTAACCACTCCTCAAATGTCTTGTTAACAAACTATAGTTTTGGCAAGTCGGTTAGGACATCTACTTTGTAAATGACAAAAGTAATTGTATTTCACTTATAATTCACTGTATCACAATTCCAGTGGGTCAGAAGTTTACATACACTAAGTTGACTGTGCCTTTAAACAGCTTGGAAAATTCCAGAAAATGATGTCATGGCTTTAGAAGCTTCTGATAGGCTAATTGACATAATTTAAGTTAATTGGAGGTGCACCTGTGGATTTATTTCAAGGCCTATCTTCAAACTCAAAATCAAAAGAAACCAGCCAAGACCTAAAACAAAAATGTGTAGACCTCCACAAGGCTGGTTCATCCTTAGGATCAATTTCCAAATGCCTGAAAGTACCACGTTCATCTGTACAAACAATAGTACGCAACTATAAACACCATGGGACCACGCAGCCGTCTTACCGCTCAGGAAGGAGACGCGTTCTGTCACCTAGAGATGAACGTACTTTGGTGCGAAAAGTGCAAATCAATCCCAGAACAGCAGCAAAGGACCTTGTGAAGATGCTGAAGGAAACAGGTACAAAAGTATCTAAATCCACAGTAAAACGAGTCCTGTATCGACATAACCTGAAAGGCCGCTCAGTGGGGAGTGTGGCTTGCAAGCCGAAGAACACCATCCCAACCGTGAAGCACGGGGTGGCAGCATCATGTTGTGGGGGTGCAGGAGGGACTGGTGCACAACACAAAATAGATGGCATCATGAGGAAGGGAAATTATGTGGATATATTGAAGCAACATCTCAAGACATCAGTCAGGAAGTTAAAGCTTGGTCGCAAATGGGTCTTCCAAATGGACAATGACTCCAAGCATACTTCCAAAATTGTGGCAAAATGGCTTAAGGACAACAAAGTCAAGGTATTGGAGTGGCCATCACAAAGCCCTGACTTCAATCCCATAGACAATGTGTGGCTAGAACTGAAAAAGCATGTGCGGGCAAGGAGGCCTACAAACTTGACTCAGTTACACCAGCTCTGTCAGGAGGAATGGGCCAAAATTCACCCAACTTATTGTGGATAGCTTGTGGAAGGCTACCCGAAACGTTTTACCTAAGTTAAGCAATTTAAAGCCAATGCTACCAAATACTAATTGAGTGTATGTATACCTCTGACCCACTGGGAATGTGATGAAAGAAATAAAAGCTGAAATATTTTGAAAAACTGAGTTTAAATGTATATGGCTAAGGTGTATGTAAACTTCCGACTTCAGCTGTATATGTACGAGGCCTAGGGAGCAGGAGACTAGAGAGAGGTGCTGTAATAATAATCCGTGATGCCGGTAAGGCAGAGTCAGGCGCAGGACAACAAAATGAGTGTTCATGAAGTTTACTCAAATATAACAATACGAGTGGAAAACAAACACTCAAAACACGGAATCAAAAACAAACAAACAATCACACACAAAAACATGGGGGGGAACAGAGGGTTAAATAAGGAACATGGAATCATGGGAATGGAAACCAGGTGTGTGAAAAAAGGAAGACAAATCCAACAGGAAATGAATAATGGATCGGTGGCAGCTAGAAGACCGGTGACGTCGACCTCCGAAAGCCACCCGAACAAGGAGAGGGACTAACTTGGGCTGAAGTCGTGACAGGTAGCTAGCTATGGTAACTCAACAAGATCTCACAGCATCAATTCTAAATCCAACGTTTTATGGACAAGTGCTTGCGAGAACGTTGAGGACGGCGCTGGCGGGGTGGTCTAAACCGCAAGCTCCGGCTCCGAGGATCGCGGGTTGGTGTTACATATTTTAATGAGCGACAAGGAAGGCATATCCCAATGTCCTGGGGACCTGGACAGACGTCCAATATCGCCGTCTTTAGTGATCTCCCCGAGTAACTGAGGGAGTTGGTGCTGTCTGTTGTGACAGGCTTGCTCTCACTTCTTCCTGCCCCTCTCAACACACAGACACACACACTGCCAGGTCCTCTCTCAGAAGTCAATTCCCCAGTGAGGCAATGAGTACACATTACCAGCACAGTCCCAACCCCTAACCCTAACCCTGACCCTAACCCGAACCCTGCTTCTAACCCGAACCCTGCTCCTAACCCTAACCCTGCTCCTAACCCTAACCCTAACCCTGCTCCTAACCCTAACCCTGATTCTAACCCTGCTTCTAACCCTAACCCTAACCCTGCTCCTAACCCTAACCCTGCTTCTAACCCTAACCCTGCTTCTAACCCTGCTCCTAACCCTAACCATGCTCCTAACCCTAACCATGCTCCTAACCCTAACCCTGCTCCTAACCCTAACCCTGCTTCTAACCCTAACCCTGCTTCTAACCCTGCTCCTAACCCTAACCATGCTCCTAACCCTAACCCTGCTCCTAACCCTAACCCTGCTTCTAACCCTGCTTCTAACCCTAACCCTGCTCCTAACCCTAACTCTGCTTCTAACCCTAACCCTGCTTCTAACCCTAACCCTGCTTCTAACCCTGCATCTAACCCTAACCCTGCTCCTAACCCTAACCCTGCTTCTAACCCTAACCCTGCTTCTAACCCTAACCCTGCTTCTAACCCTGCTTCTAACCCTAACCCTGCTCCTAACCCTACCCTGCTCCAAACCCTAACCCTGCTTCTAACCCTAACCCTGCTCCTAACCCTAACCCTGCTTCTAACCATAACCCTGCTTCTAACCCTAACCCTGCTTCTAACCCTGCTTCTAACCCTGCTCCTAATCCTAACCCTGCTTCTAACCCTAATCCTGCTTCTAACCATAACCCTGCTTCTAACCCTGCTCCTAACCCTAACCCTACTCCTAACCCTAACCCTGCTTCTAACCGTAACCCTACTCCTAACCCTGCTTCTAACCCTAACCCTGCTCCTAACCCTGCTTCTAACCCTAACCCTGATTCTAACCCTGCTCCTAACCCTAACCCTAACCCTACTCCTGACCCTAACCCTGCTTCTAACCATAACCCTGCTTCTAACCCTAACCCTGCTCCTAACCCCACCCTGCTCCAAACCCTAACCCTGCTTCTAACCCTAACCCTGCTTCTAACCCTGCTTCTAACCCTTCTCCTAATTCTAACCCTGCTCCTAACCCTGCTTCTAACCCTAACCCTGCTCCTAACCCTGCTTCTAACCCTAACCCTGCTTCTAACCCTGCTCCTAACCCTAACCCTGCTTCTAACCCTAATCCTGCTCCTAACCCTAACCCTGCTTCTAACCCTGCTCCTAACCCTAACCCTAACCCTACTCCTAACCCTAACCCTGCTTCTAACCGTAACCCTACTCCTAACCCTGCTTCTAACCCTAACCCTGCTCCTAACCCTGCTTCTAACCCTAACCCTGATTCTAACCCTGACCCTAACCCTAACCCTGATTCTAACCCTGCTTCTAACCCTAACCCTGCTTCTAACCCTAACCCTGCTTCTAACCCTAACCCTGCTTCTAACCCTAACTCTCCTGAGGCACACTCTCAATCTTTAATGTCTGTGTGTGTGTGTGTGTGTGTGTGTGTGTGTGTGTGTGTGTGTGTGTGTGTGTGTGTGTGTGTGTGTGTGTGTGTGTGTGTGTGTGTGTGTGTGTGTGTTTCTGTCTGTGTGCATGCATGTGTCTGAGACTGTGTGAGAGGTGTCACAGAGTGAAGCCCAGCCAGCCTATTTTAGTGGTGAGTTTACATGTCGTGCCTGCTTGCATTAGGAACAGATTGTGTTCTGTGTGGCTGCAGGCTGTAGCACAACGGACAGGGTCAGAAACACTGGCCACAGATCTGTAGCACACACACACACCCACACACACACACACCACCAACACCAAACACACCCACACACCACACACCACACACCACACACACACACACACACACCCACACACACACACACACCACCCACACCAAACACACCCACACACCACACACACACACACACACCACCCACACCAAACACACCCACACACACACACACCCACACTCCAACACAATGTGTTTGCACTGCAGGACCAAGCACTAACCATGTCTGGCTGCTAACAGCTGAGACTGTTCCCGTGGTTACACAACTCACACCTGATACTGTTGCTGTGGTTACACAACTCACACCTGATACTGTTACCGTAGTTACACAACTCACACCTGATACTGTTGCTGTGGTTACACAACTCACACCTGATACTGTTACCGTATTTACACAACTCACACCTGATACTGTTGCCGTGGTTACACAACTTATACTGACCAAACAACTACTAGTCTATCTGACCAAGTGGAAATCTAAACACACATAACATTATTAGGGAAGCATTATCGTAGATACAGTAGTTACCTTTACATTCTGCTCGTTTTGCAGACGGTCTGATACAGAGAGACTTACATTCACTGCATTAAGGTAGTAAAAACAACCATATATCACATTCATTGCAAGTGAAACACTTGACTTTTTAATAGCTATTAGCTAATGTACCAGTTGAGTAACATAACAGTATTAGGGAAGCATTCATTGGTCTCTAACAGGGGCGGAGCATCATTGGTCTCTAACAGGGGCGGAGCATCATTGGTCTCTAACAGGGGCGGAGCATCATTGGTCTCTAACAGGGGCGGAGCATCATTGGTCTCTAACAGGGGCGGAGCATCATTGGTCTCTAACAGGGGCGGAGCATCATTGGTCTCTAACAGGGGCGGAGCATCATTGGTCTCTAACAGGGGCGGAGCATCATTGGTCTCTAACAGGGGCGGAGCATCATTGGTCTCTAACAGGGGCGGAGCATCATTGGTCTCTAACAGGGGCGGAGCATCATTGGTCTCTAACAGAGGGGCGGAGCATCATTGGTCTCTAACAGGGTGGAGCATCATTGGTCTCTAACAGGGGCGGAGCATCATTGGTCTCTAACAGGGGCGGAGCATCATTGGTCTCTAACAGGGGCGGAGCATCATTGGTCTCTAACAGGGACTACGTTTGACCAGGGCCCATAGGTTAGTGCACTACGTTTGACCAGGGCCCATAGGTTAGTGCACTACGTTTGACCAGGGCCCATAGGGTAGTGCACTACGTTTGACCAGGGCCCATAGGGTAGTGCACTACGTTTGACCAGGGCCCATAGGTTTCTATTTGGGATGCCACCACACTGTCTTTTAAAGGCCCACAATGCAGGCGTTTTTATCTCAATATCAAATCATTTCTGGGTAACAATTAAGTACCTTACTGTGACAGTTTTCAGTTAAAATGATCAAAAAGAAACAAAAATAGCTTCTTAGCAAAGACAAAATGCTCAAGCAAGAATTTGCTAGGACTGTCTGGGAGTGATCGGAGTGAGAGTCCTATCTGGACGAGCCTAATTTAACATGAAGAGTAGCTGTTATTCGCGGAGAGGTTTGAAGCTCTCTGTTTTGGTCTATTAACTCATACCGCCTGGTGGTGTCACCATGGAAGGCCAAAACTCCATCCCACCAAAACAGGCTGAAATTTCAGGTGGTCTTTTCAAACAGCTCTTCCACTGTAATGGCATCATCATCATCATCATCATCATTTCCACAGTAAAATTTCAACCTAATAGTGTGGAAATATACACTGAGTGTACAAAACATTAGAACAGGTGAATCCAGGTGAAAGCTATGATCCCTTATTGATGTCACCTGTTAAATCCACTTCAATCAGTGAAGATGAAGGGGAGGAGACAGGTTAAAGAAGGATTTGAGACGATTGAGACATGGATTGTGCTGTGTGCTATTCAGAGGGTGAATGGGCAAGACAAAATATTTAAATGCTTTTGAACGGGGTATGGTAGTAGATGCCAGGTATGGTAGTAGGTGCCGGGGTATGGTAGTAGGTGCCAGGTATGGTAGTAGGTGCCAGGTATGGTAGTAGGTGCCAGGTATGGTAGTAGGTGCCAGGTATGGTAGTAGGTGCCAGGCGCACCGCTTTGTGTCAAGACGTGCAACGCTGCTGGGTTTTTAACGCTCAACAGTTTCCTGTGTGTATCAAGACTGGTCCACCAACCAAAGGACATCCAGACAACTTGACACAACTGTGGAAAGCATCTGAGTCAACATGGGCCAGCATCCCTGTGGAACGCTTTCAACACCTTGTAGAGTCCATGTCCTGACGAATTGAGACTAGTTCTGAGGGCAAAAAGGGGTGCAACTTAATATCAGGAAGGGGTTCCTAATGTTTTGTACATTCAGTGTGCCTGCACTAATATCTGTTGATGTCTGACTGGCTCATCACCGATGGGTCAGATTAAACGGGTTGTTGCAGCTCCTGGTCAGGGAGTAAATGCTATGTTCTCCGCATGTGGCAGCTAATGAGGATAGATGCTAGTGTGTGTGTCTGTGTGTGTGTGTCTGTGTGCGTGTGAGTTGGTAGAGAAAGATAGTATAGAACATATTACAGATTGCCCTAAGGTATTGTGTTGTTTATGGTTGATGTGGCATGAGTGGGAGTGGACCAGCCTGCAGAAGGCATTTGGCATTCACAGTGTGTTATGTGTATATACTGAAAGGGACGGATTAGACTTCAGTACCCTGTACCAGCTAGATGATAAAGGATGGATCAGACTACAGTACCCTGTACCAGCTAGATGATAAAGGATGGATCAGACTACAGTACCCTGTACCAGCTAGATGATAAAGGATGGATCAGACTACAGTACCCTGTACCAGCTAGATGATAAAGGATGGATCAGACTACAGTACCCTGTACCAGCTAGATGATAAAGGGATGGATCAGACTACAGTACCCTGTACCAGCTAGATGATAAAGGATGGATCAGACTACAGTACCCTGTACCAGCTAGAGGATTTACTCTGAAATGTTAGCTTCTTACCATCTCTCTCTCTCTCTCTACCTCCTCTCTCCTTCATCCTCTCTCTCTCTACCTCCTCTCTCGTTCATCCCCTCTCTCTCTTCCTCCTTTTTCCTTCATCCCCTCTCTCTCTCCCTCCTCTCTCATTCATCCCCTCTCTCTCTCCCTCCTCTCTCATTCATCCCCTCTCTCTCTACCTCCTCTCTCCTTCATCCTCTCTCTCTCTCCCTCCTCTCTCCTTCATCCCCTCTCTCTCTACCTCCTCTCTCCTTCATCCCCTCTCTCTCTACCTCCTCTCTCCTTCAGCCCCTCTCTCTCTCACTCCTCTCTCATTCATCCCCTCTCTCTCTACCTCCTCTCTCCTTCATCCCCTCTCTCTCTACCTCCTCTCTCCTTCAGCCCCTCTCTCGCTACCTCCTCTTTCCATTCATACCCTCTCTCTCCCCTTCATCTCCTCTCAGACCCCCCTCCCTCTCTCTCTCTTTCTATCTGTATCTCACTCGCTCTCATATCCCATAACCACTGAATCACTCTGTGTGTTATTGTGGCTCGTATGACTTTAAAAAGGATGAATGTGTCCATGCAAAATGTACCTCTGTCTATGGCCTCTGCTGTTTCCATGTGTGGTAGAAGTGTAGTTCTACTTCCTGGTGCTACTAAAACCTACATGATGTTCTACTTCCTGCTGCTACTAAAGCCAACATAATGTCCTTCTTCCTGGTCCTACTAAAACCTACATCATTTTTTACTCATGGAAGGGTTAGCATTGCTGTACAGTATAGTGACTGTCTCTATAGTTACTGTACTGTTACCACATAGAATGACCCAGCAAACCACATGGCTCACCCATCCACTTACACACAGACGAATGAGCACAGACACACGCACACACTTGAATCCACTTACACAAGCCTTTCTTTAGTCTGATCATGTATTTTTGACCAGTGAACTAACTATCCCTGTACAATACCTGGGATGTATTGCAGGTCGCAGTTGTAAATGGGAACTTGTTCTCCACTGGCCAACCTGGTTAAATAAAGGTGAAATAAACATATAAATAAAAAAATGTCTGTATATTCCATTCAGAGTTCTGCTCAGTTTCCGATGCCCCAACATCAAATTGTCCATGTCACTATCAGAAAATACCAAACTGATGGAAAGTGGTGTTGTGGAAAAAACATACGACATTATAACATCCATGTACACAAACAACAAGTGTGCGGTTAAAATTGGTAAAAAAACACACATTTCTTCCCACACGGCTGGGAGGTGAGACAGAGATGCAGCTTAAGCCCCACCCTCTTCAACATATATACCAACAAATTGGTGAGGGCACTAGAACAGTCTGCAGCACCCAGTCTCACCCTACTAGAATCTGAAGTCAAATGTCTACTGTTTGCTAATGATTAGGTGCTTCTGTCCCCAACCAAGGAGGGCCTACAGCAGCACCTAGATCTTCTGCACAGATTCTGTCAGACCGGGGCCCTGACAGTAAATCTCAGTAAGACAAAAATAATGGTGTTCCAAAAAAGGTTCAGTTGCCAGGACCACAAATACAAATTCCTTCTAGACACCGTTGCCCTAGAGCACACAAAAAACTATACATACCTCAGCCTAAACATCAGCACCACAGGTAACTTCCACAAAGCTGTGAAGGATCTGAGAGACAAGGCAAAAAGGGCCTTCTACGCCATCAAAAGGAACATACAATTTGACATCTGGCAAAAAATACTTGAATCAGTTCTAGAACCCATTGCCCTTTATGGATGTGGGGTCTGGGGTCTGCTCACCAACCAAGAACTCACAAAATGGGACAAAAACCCAAAATGAGACTGCTTGCAGAATTCTGCAAAAAAATATCCTCAGTGTACAACGTAAAACACTAAATAATGCATGCAGAGCAGAATTAGGCTGATACCCGCTAATGATCAAAATCCAGAAAAAAGCTGTTAAATTTTACAACCACCTAAAAGGAAGCGATTCCCTAACCTTCCATAACAAAGCCGTCACCTACAGAGAGATGAACCTGGAGAAGAGTCCCCTAAGCAAGCTGGTCCTGGGGCTCTTTTCACAAACACAAACAGACCCCACATAGCCCCAGGACAGCAACACAATTAAACCCAACCAAATCATGAGAAAACAAAAACATAATTACTTGACACATTGGAAAGAATGAACAAAAAAACAGAGCAAACTAGAATGCTATTTGGCCCTAAACAGAAAGTACACAGTGGCAGAATACCTGACCACTGTGACTGACCCAAACTTTAGGAAAGCTTTGACTATGTACAGACTCAGCAAGCATAGCCTTGAGAGAGAGAGAGAGAGAGAGAGAGAGAGAGAGAGAGAGAGAGAGAGACTAATATCTGTTGTCTGACTGGCTCATCACCGATGGGTCAGATTAAACGGGTTGTTGCAGCTCCTGGTCAGGGAGTAAATGCTATGTTCTCCGCATGTGGCAGCTAATGAGGATAGATGCTAGTGTGTGTGTGTCTGTGTGCGTGTGAGTTGGTAGAGAAAGATAGTATAGAACATATTACAGATTGCCCTAAAGTATTGTGTTGTTTATGGTTGATGTGGCATGAGTGGGAGTGGACCAGCCTGCAGAAGGCATTTGGCATTCACAGTGTGTTACGTGTATATACTGAAAGGGACGGATCAGACTTCAGTACCCTGTACCAGCTAGATGATAAAGGATGGATCAGACTACAGTACCCTGTACCAGCTAGATGATAAAGGGACGGATCAGACTACAGTACCCTGTACCAGCTAGATGATAAAGGATGGATCAGACTACAGTACCCTGTACCAGCTAGATGATAAAGGATGGATCAGACTACAGTACCCTGTACCAGCTAGATGATAAAGGGATGGATCAGACTACAGTACCCTGTACCAGCTAGATGATAAAGGATGGATCAGAGAGAGAGAGAGAGAGAGAGAACTTTGTGAGCTATAGAGAGAGAGCTAGAGAGATAGGGAGCTATATATAGAGAGAGAGAGTTAGAGAGAGAGAGAGCAAGAGAGAGAGAGAGAGAGAGAGAGAGCGAGAGAGAGAGAGAGAGAGAGAGAGAGAGAGAGAGAGAGAGAGAGAGAGAGAGAGAGAGAGAGAGAGAGAGAGAGAGAGAGAGAGAGAGAGATCTCACAAAAAGACTTACAACAGAACCAATTAGAAATTAATGAAAAATGTAACATCCTTGAATCAGTCATCAAAAACAACCAAAATCCATTAGATTACCCAGTAACCCAACAAGAACTAAATGAAAAGCTCAAATCTATAAAATCAAAGAAGGCTTGTGGTCTAGATAACATCAGAAATGAAATGCTGAAAAACAGCACAGCACAATGCTGTGCTTAAATTGTTCAACATGGTTTTAACTTTTGGCTCTCCCCTATCCACAAAAGTGGAGACAAATCAGACCCCAATAATTACAGGGGAATTTGCGTAAACAGCAACTTGGGAAAGGTTTTCTGCAGCATTTTGAATTGAAGAATTCAAACCTTTCTTCAAGAAAAAAATGTAATAAGTAAATGTCAAATTGGCTTTTTCCCCAACCATCACACTACTGACCATATATACACCTTACACACACTACTGACCATATATACACCTTACACACACTACTGACCATATATACACCTTACACACACTACTGACCATATATACACCTTATACACACTACTGACCATATACACACCTTACACACACTACTGACCATATATACACCCTACACACACTACTGACCATATATACACCTTATACACACTACTGACCATATATACACCGTACACACACTACTGACCATATATACACCTTACACACACTACTGACCATATATACACCTTATACACATTACTGACCATATATACACCTTATACACACTACTGACCATATATACACCTTATACACACTACTGACCATATATACACCTTACACACACTACTGACCATATATACACCTTATACACACTACTGACCATATATACACCTTATACACACTACTGACCATATATACACCTTACACACACTACTGACCATATATACACCCTACACACACTACTGACAATATATACACCTTATACACACTACTGACCATATATACACCTTATACACACTACTGACCATATATACACCTTACACACACTACTGACCATATATACACCTTACACACACTACTGACCATATATACACCTTATACACACTACTGACCATATATACACCGTACACACACTACTGACCATATATACACCGTACACACACTATATACAATGCTGTGCTTAAATTGTTCAACATGGTTTTAACTTTTGGCTCTCCCCTATCCACAAAAGTGGAGACAAATCAGACCCCAATAATTACAGGGGAATTTGCGTAAACAGCAACTTGGGAAAGGTTTTCTGCAGCATTTTGAATTGAAGAATTCAAACCTTTCTTCAAGAAAAAAATGTAATAAGTAAATGTCAAATTGGCTTTTTCCCCAACCATCACACTACTGACCATATATACACCTTACACACACTACTGACCATATATACACCTTACACACACTACTGACCATATATACACCTTACACACACTACTGACCATATATACACCTTACACACACTACTGACCATATATACACCTTATACACACTACTGACCATATACACACCTTACACACACTACTGACCATATATACACCTTATACACACTACTGACCATATACACACCTTACACACACTACTGACCATATATACACCTTACACACACTACTGACCATATATACACCTTATACACACTACTGACCATATACACACCTTATACACACTACTGACCATATATACACCTTACACACACTACTGACCATATATACACCTTACACACACTACTGACCATATATACACCTTATACACACTACTGACCATATATACACCTTATACACACTACTGACCATATATACACCTTATACACACTACTGACCATATATACACCTTATACACACTACTGACCATATATACACCTTACACACACTAATTAATAAACACATCAACCAAAAAAAAGAGGGCAAAATCTTGAACGTCGCGGGCATGGATAGGATAGGGCCTGAACGTCGCGGGCATGGGTAGGATAGGGCCTGAACGTCGCGGGCATGGGTAGGATAGGGCCTGAACGTCGCGGGCATGGGTAGGATAGGGCCTGAACGTCGCGGGCATGGGTAGGATAGGGCCTGAGCGTCGCGGGCATGGGTAGGATAGGGCCTGAACGTCGCGGGCATGGGTAGGATAGGGCCTGAACGTCGCGGGCATGGGTAGGATAGGGCCTGAACGTCGCGGGCATGGGTAGGATAGGGCCGGAAGGTCGCGGGCATGGGTAGGATAGGGCCTGAACGTTGCGGGCATGGGTAGGATAGGGCCTGAACGTCGCGGGCATGGGTAGGATAGGGCCTGAACGTCGCGGGCATGGGTAGGATAGGGCCTGAACGTCGCGGGCATGGGTAGGATAGAGGGCCGGAAGGTCGCGGGAATGGGTAGGATAGGGCCTGAACGTCGCGGGCATGGATAGGATAGGGCCTGAGCGTCGCGGGCATGGGTAGGATAGGGCCTGAACGTCGCGGGCATGGGTAGGATAGGGCCTGAACGTCAGCGGGCATGGGTAGGATAGGGCCTGAACGTCAGCGGGCATGGGTAGGATAGGGCCTGAACGTCGCGGGCATGGGTAGGATAGGGCCTGAACGTCGCGGGCATGGGTAGGATAGGGCCTGAACGTCGCGGGCATGGGTAGGATAGGGCCTGAACGTCGCGGGCATGGGTAGGATAGGGCCTGAACGTCGCGGGCATGGGTCGGATAGGGTCTGAACGTCGCGGGCATGGATAGGATAGGGCCTGAACGTCGCGGGCATGGGTAGGATAGGGCCTGAACGTCGCGGGCATGGGTAGGATAGGGCCTGAACGTCAGCGGGCATGGGTAGGATAGGGCCTGAACGTCGCGGGCATGGGTAGGATTGGGCCTGAGCGTCGCGGGCATGGGTAGGATAGGGCCTGAACGTCGCAGGCATGGGTAGGATAGGGCCTGAACGTCGCGGGCATGGGTAGGATAGGGCCTGAACGTCGCGGGCATGGGTAGGATAGGGCCTGAACGTCGCGGGCATGGATAGGATTGGGCCTGAACGTCGCGGGCATGGGTAGGATAGGGCCTGAACGTCGCGGGCATGGATAGGATTGGGCCTGAACGTCGCGGGCATGGATAGGATAGGGCTTGAACTTCACAGGCATGGATAGGGCTCTAGCCTACAATAGGCCAATAGAGATGGCATTTTTATTTGTATTTTATTTTACCTTCATTTAACTAGGCAAGTCAGTTAAGATCAAATTCTTATTCATCTTCAATTGCTAATATTTGCTTGGTTGAACACATAAAACATGGGATTCTGGTACTACAGCTGTTCTACATCATGACAATGTAAGATGTATGTCTTTAGTAATTATGTTAAGGGTCGAGTACAATTGTTCAAGTAGAGGAGTGTCAAGGTACTGTAGTCTGATCCAGGAGAGAGAGAAACACTATGACCTCATACTGTAGTCTGATCCAGGAGAGAGAGAAACACTATGACCTCATACTGTAGTCTGATCCAGGATGGAGAGAGAGAAACACTATGACCTCATACTGTAGTCTGATCCAGGAGAGAGAGAGAAACACTATGACCTCATACTGTAGTCTGATCCAGGAGAGAGAGAAACACTATGACCTCATACTGTAGTCTGATCCAGGATGGAGAGAGAGAAACACTATGACCTCATACTGTAGTCTGATCCAGGAGAGAGAGAAACACTATGACCTCATACTGTAGTCTGATCCAGGAGAGAGAGAGAAACACTATGACCTCATGCATGGTTTGGCTGATTTCAGGTTACAGGATCAATGGCCATCTTACAGTGTGATATCTATACTAATCAACATGCTCCTGTCAGTAACACACAGGCGTGTTTGGATCCCCACCTCCTCTCCCCCTCTCCTCCTCTCCCCCTCTCCCCCTCTCACCTCTCCTCCTCTCCCCTCTCCCCTCACCTCTCCCCTCTCCCCTCACCTCTCCACCTCTCCTCCTCTCCCCTCTCCCCCTCTCCTCCTCTCTCCCCTCTACTCCTTTCCCTTTCTCCACCTCTCCTCCTCTCCCCTCTCCTCTCCCCCTCTCCCCTCTCCCCTCACCTCTCCCCCTCTCCCCTCTCTTCCTCTCCTCCTCTCCCCTCTCCCCTCTCCCCCTCACCTCTCCTCCTCTCCCCTCTCCCCTCACCTCTCCCCCTCTCCCCCTCTCCTCCTCTCCCCCTCACCTCTCCCCCTCTCCCCCTCTACTCCTCTCCCTTTCTCCACCTCTCCACCTCTCCTCCTCTCCTCCTCTCCCCCTGCCTCACAGCCTTTCTTCCAACCCAGCAACAGAACAGAAAGTATTTTTCCTCCATTTGCATGTGGCACTAATGTTGAAACTCCTTTAAGTGCAGCATCAGCATCAGACGACACACACCACACCCACACACAGCAGACGATATGGTCGTCCTGCTATCGCTAGCCACCGCTGCCTTCTGTAGCAACAGGGCCTGTTCACTTCTCATACCACACCACCGTCTGCAAAACACAAACACATGCACACACTCACACACCACTGTCTGCAACACACACACAAACACCACTGTGTGCAACAACATCAGCTCAGTGTAATATCTCTGAATGGAGCAGCCTTCTACAAGCTGCCAATGAGCCCTGACTGAGTGTCATAGGGGAGAGGGAATAATAATGACTTATTACAGGGTTATCAGTGTGTATCTCTGTTATTACAGGATTATCAGTGTGTATCTCTGTTATTACAGGGTTATCAGTGTGTATCTCTGTGTTATTACAGGGTTATCAGTGTTTATCTCTGTTATTACAGGGTTATCAGTGTTTATCTCTGTGTTATTACAGGGTTATCAGTGTTTATCTCTGTTATTACAGGGTTATCAGTGTGTATCTCTGTGTTATTACAGGGTTATCATTGTGTATCTCTGTGGATTACAGGGTTATCATTGTGTATCTCTGTTATTACAGGGTTATCATTGTGTATCTCTGTTATTACAGGGTTATCAGTGTGTATCTCTGTTATTGCAGGGTTATCATTGTGTATCTCTGTTATTACAGAGTTATCAGTGTGGATCTCTGTTATTACAGGGTTATCAGTGTGTATCTCTGTTATTACAGGGTAATCAGTGTGTATCTCTGTTATTACAGGGTTACCAGTGTGTATCTATGTTATTACAGGGTTATCAGTGTGTATCTCTGTTATTACAGGGTTATCAGTGTGTATCTCTGTGTTATTACAGGGTTATCATTGTGTATCTCTGTGGATTACAGGGTTATCATTGTGTATCACTGTTATTACAGGGTTATCATTGTGTATCTCTGTTATTACAGGGTAATCAGTGTGTATCTCTGTTATTGCAGGGTTATCAGTGTGTATCTCTGTTATTACAGAGTTATCAGTGTGGATCTCTGTTATTACAGGGTTATCAGTGTGTATCTCTGTTATTACAGGGTAATCAGTGTGTATCTCTGTTATTACAGGGTTATCAGTGTGTATCTATGTTATTACAGGGTTATCAGTGTGTATCTCTGTTATTACAGGGTTATCAGTGTGTATATCTGTTACTACAGGGTAATCAGTGTGTATCTCTGTTATTACAGGGTTATCAGTGTGTATCTATGTTATTACAGGGTTATCATTGTGTATCTCTGTGGATTACAAGGTTATCAGTGTGTATCTATGTTATTACAGGGTTATCATTGTGTATCTCTCTGTTATTACAGGGTTATCATTGTGTATCTCTGTTATTACAGGGTTATCATTGTGTATCTCTGTGTTATTACAGGTTTATCATTGTGTATCTCTGTGGATTACAAGGTTATCAGTGTGTATCTATGTTATTACAGGGTTATCATTGTGTATCTCTGTTATTACAGGGTTATCATTGTGTATCTCTGTTATTACAGGGTTATCATTGTGTATCTCTGTGTTATTACAGGTTTATCATTGTGTATCTCTGTTATTACAGGGTTATCATTGTGTATCTCTGTGTTATTACAGGGTTATCATTGTGTATCTCTGTTATTACAGGGTTATCATTGTGTATATGTGTTATTACAGGTTTATCATTGTGTATCTCTGTTATTACAGGGTTATCATTGTGTATCTCTGTTATTACAGGGTTATCATTGTGTATCTCTGTGTTATTACAGGGTTATCATTGTGTATCTGTGTTATTACAGGTTTATCATTGTGTATCTCTGTGTTATTACAGGTTTATCAGTGTGTATCTCTGTTATTACAGGGTTATCATTGTGTATCTCTGTTATTACAGGGTTATCATTGTGTATCTCTGTGTTATTACAGGGTTATCATTGTGTATCTCTGTTATTACAGGGTTATCATTGTGTATATGTGTTATTACAGGTTTATCATTGTGTATCTCTGTTATTACAGGGTTATCATTGTGTATCTCTGTTATTACAGGGTTATCATTGTGTATCTCTGTTATTACAGGGTTATCATTGTGTATCTCTGTGTTATTACAGGGTTGTCATTGTGTATCTCTGTGTTATTACAGGTTTATCATTGTGTATCTGTGTTATTACAGGGTTATCAGTGTGTATCTCTGTTATTACAGGGTTATCATTGTGTATCTCTGTGTTATTACAGGTTTATCATTGTGTATCTCTGTGTTATTACAGGTTTATCATTGTGTATATCTGTTATTACAGGGTTATCATTGTGTATCTCTGTGTTATTACAGGTTTATCATTGTGTATCTCTGTTATTACAGGGTTATCATTGTGTATCTGTGTTATTACAGGGTTATCAGTGTGCATCTCTGTTATTACAGGGTTATCATTGTGTATCTCTGTGTTATTACAGGTTTATCATTGTGTATCTCTGTGTTATTACAGGTTTATCATTGTGTATATCTGTTATTACAGGGGTATCATTGTGTATCTCTGTGTTATTACAGGTTTATCATTGTGTATCTCTGTTATTACAGGGTTATCATTGTGTATCTCTGTTATTACAGGGTTATCATTGTGTATCTCTGTGTTATTACAGGGTTATCATTGTGTATCTCTGTGTTATTACAGGGTTATCATTGTGTATCTCTGTTATTGCAGGGTTATCATTGTGTATCTCTATGTATCTTCATGTCACCACTGTGAAAGCGCCGTCGTTAACCTCATTAAACACAACAACTAGTTAAATATTTCTCCTCTCTAGAACGTCGTCATACACACACACACACACACACACACACACACACACAGATTCACTCGGCAGGCTGAGGACTGAGGTGAAATAATTGCTTCTTTTTTACTTCTCACTGGATCTATTTTGGGAGGAGGGAGAGACAACGAAGTGATGAACTAGGATGCAGCGGTATGCTCAGCTGCTGCTCAGACACACACACACACACACACACACACACACACACACACACACACACACACACTGAACATCCTCTGACTATAAATCTTTCTAAATAAATGATCCTCATCCACACCATCCATCCCTCTATGGATGGGATGTTTTTACATATTCAGCAAGCAAAAACCCTGGGAGACCAAAACACGTCTGGTTGAACACTGAGGCAGCAAGCACAGACACACGCAGACACACGCAGACACACACACACAACTCAGAAAGCATGAATCAGATTTGAAGAATGACTCGTGATGAGAAGAAGAGAGAGAGGAGTGACGAGAGGGGCAAATCATTTACAGTCACACACAAATAGAGCAAATCAACCATGAAATGCAGAGGGATGGGAAACTTCTATTCTGGGAGCTGCGTGGTCATCTTGGCAGCCACACATGCACACACACGTACAGCCAGATGGGACAACGAGCAATGTGAGGTCAGGAGAAAGCCATATAGACTGACAGGACACTTACATTTGTGACAGACAAATTATCGCCAGTGTGCCGTTATACACAGCTCTAGGGGATGGGCTGCTGGTTAGCCATGAGGGGGGGGGAGAAGAGGGATACAGGGAGGGAGGGAGGGTGAGAGAGGGGGTGAGAGAGAGGGAGCGAAGGATGGAAAGAGAGAGATTGTAAAAGAGAAAGAGGGCCAAACACTCTTAGAAGAAATGACTTTTTTTAACATATAACATTTCTATGTGAAGTTGGTCCTGTTACCCAAAAAGTTACATATTGCAGTTACATATTTTACCTTTTACTGCAGTGCTTTAAATAAGGGTCACACAGAGTGTTTCTTGGTCGTCTTTTAACAAATCTACTTTGAAACAAAAGTCTACATAGATGAAACGTTTTCAAGTTTGAGTTTGCATCCGAATATTACACTTTATATACATCAAACAAGACTGAAATACCGTTTGACATAGAAACACCAGATTTTCGGCATTTAAAACAATAATGTTTTTATTCATTTTGAAATTTTGAAAAATAACATTCCACTGATGAGGCCACTAGAGGGCGATTTGGTCATTTGACTGCAGGAAAGATATATAACTTTTTGCGCGACCCAACTAAATTCATGTAGAAACGTGTGTTATAAATCTGTCATTCTCATTGAAAGCAAGTCTAAGAATCGGCAGATCAATTCTATGTGAGCTATTTCTATGCTTCACGTTCTTAAGTTTAGTTTTTTGTGTCTTTTACTTTCTGTTTTGGACACCAGCTTCAAACAGCTGAAAATACAATATTTTTGCTAATGGAAATGATATTTCACAGCGGTTTAGATGGTACAATGCATGCTTTGTTTTACAACTGTAATTAGGCATACTATTTTAATTTTTGCAACCAGGAAATTGCTACATCCATCTTTGGACTTATAAATTATATATAACTATATCCATTGATTCTTTAAGAATCTAACATATAAATGCCTCATGAGCTTAGTTCAACTGTCGTACTCCATCAGAACCTAAAATATAAGCTTGTTTTTCCTCTGTTTTTAAACATTGTAAATGTAAACAAACACTGTATAGCCTCATAACATGGTTTAAACAATCATTTCAAAATCATGAATGGTCAGTCCTTGCATCCATAGCCCTGTCTATTAATCTGAGAGTGGTCACATTTCTCCAGGCCCATCCCTCAGCTTTTTACCAAAACAGAGGCGGGGCGCCCATTTTGTTATTGTTTCATCTGTGGATTATCAAGATATAAAGTGTCACCAACTAAAAGGGTAACAATAGGCCTATAGCAAATGCAGAATATGTCATTCATTTTTCACATGTAAAAAGCACTTTTCATTAGTGCTCAAAGCATGCCATTCCATGAGCGCCACATTTATTTTACAACTCGAATCAATCAGTCCAATCAGTCCTCCATGACAACATAATCATAAACAACAGAGTAGGGCTGGCTAATAAGTCCATAGTTTTGGGGTCATGCTCAGGTAAAACCCTTTGGCTAATCTATACTTCCATATTTCCAAATCCTGTTCTGGAAGATCAAGGAGTAATAACATTTATTTAGAGTGTAACCTACCCAACCAGCTTTCGTCACACCAGTATTTCTCCATCTTGTTGTCCTCTTCAGTAGTATGCTTCCCCTAAAGCCTAGAGATGTGATGACCATATAAGGACTGGAGATGACTAAGCAGAGAGCCTCATGGTAGAATTACTCACAATGGAGATATTAAAGTGCTGTTCCACAAATGTATGCAGCACGCATAGATTAAGTAAACTAGGAGCCCTCCGGTGAACGGTGGTGTGTGAGTGTGTTTTTTTATTTTTATTTATTTCACCTTTAACCAGGTAGGCCAGTTGAGAACAAGTTCTCATTTACAACTTGCAACCTGGTCAAGATAAAGCCAAGCAGTGCGACACAAACAACAACACAGAGTTACACATGGAATAAACAAGTGTACAGTCAATAACACAATAGGAAAAATAAGAAAGTCTATATACAGTGTGTGCAAATGGCGTGAGGAGGTAGGCAATAAATAGGCCATAGTAGCGAAGTAATTACAATTTAGCAGATGATGATGTGCAAGTAGAGATACTGGTGTGCAAAAGAGGGGGGATGAGGTAGTTAGATTGGGTGGGCTATTTACAGATCGACTGTGTACAGCTGCAGCGATCGGTTAGCTGCTCAGATAACTGATGTGTAAAGTTAGTGAGGGAGATATAAGTCTCCAGCTTCAGCGATTTTTGCAATTCGTTCCAGTCACTGGCAGCAGAGAACTGGAAGGAAAGGCGGCCAAAGGAGGTGTTGGCTTTGGGGATGACCAGTGAGATATACCTGCTGGAGCGTGTGCTACGGGTGGGTGTTGTTATCGTGACCAGTGAGCTGAGATAAGGCGGAGCTTTACCTAGCATAGACTTATAGATGGTCCTGGAACCAGTGGGTCTGGCAACGGATATGTAGCGAGGGCCAGCCAACTAGAGCATACAGCTCACAGTGGTGGGTGGTATAAGGGGCTTTGGTAACAAAACGGATGGCACTGTGATAGACTGCATCCAGTTTGCTGAGTAGAGTATTGGAAGCTATTTTGTAGATGACATCGCCGAAGTCGAGGATCAGTAGGATAGTCAGTATTACTAGGGTAAGTTTGGGGGCGTGAGTGAAGGAGGCTTTGTTGCGAAATAGAAAGCCTATTCTATATTTGATTTTGGATTGGAGATGTTTAATATGAGTCTGGAAGGAGAGTTTACTGTCTAGCCAGACACCTAGGTATTTATAGTTTTCCACATATTCTAAGTCAGAACCGTCCATGGTAGTGATGCTAGTCGGACGGGTGCGGGCAGCGAGTGGTTGAAGAGAATGCATTTGGTTTTACTAGCATTTAGGATCAGTTGGAGGCCACGGAAGGAGTGATGTATGGCATTGAAGCTTGTTTGGAGGTTAGTTAACACAGTGTCCAAAGAAGGGCCCGAAGTATACAGTATGGTGTTGTCCGCATAGAGGTGGATCAGG
Organism: Brachymystax lenok tsinlingensis; assembly: GCA_030435695.1. NCBI lineage: Eukaryota > Metazoa > Chordata > Actinopteri > Salmoniformes > Salmonidae > Brachymystax > Brachymystax lenok. The sequence continues at coordinate 31,918,170 of CM059784.1, read as the reverse complement.
GAATCATCCGCAGCAAGAGCGACATCATTGGTATATACAGAGAAAAGAGTCAGCCCAAGAATTGAAACCTGTGGTACCCCCATAGAGACTGCCAGAGGTCCGGACAGCAGGCCCTCCGATTTGACACACTGAACTTTGTCTGCAAAGTAGTTGGTGAACCAGGAGAGGCAGTCATTTGAGAAACCAAGGCTATTGAGTCTGCCGATAAGAATACGGTGATTGACAGAGTCGAAAGCCTTGGCCAGGTCGATGAAGACGGCTGCACAGTACAGCCTTTTATCAAGAGTGTGTGTGTTCCAGTAATGTCTGAACCTCAGGACAGGTCCAAGAAGGGTCTCGTCGTACACTGGTCGTCAGGCCTCAAGGTCGACCTTTTTACATCAACAGTAAATTACCATCCCACCTGCACCAATATTACTAATCCAGCCTGCTGCCAGACCCATCCCACCTGCACCAATACCACTGCAGGATGCTGCCAGACCCATCCCACCTGCACCAATACCACTGCAGGATGCTGCCAGACCCATCCCACCTGCACCAATACCACTGCAGGATGCTGCCAGACCCATCCCACCTGCACCAATACCACTGCAGGATGCTGCCAGACCCATCCCACCTGCACCAATACCACTGCAGGATGCTGCCAGACCCATCCCACCTGCACCAATACCACTGCAGAATGCTGCCAGACCCATCCCACCTGCACCAATACCAATTCAGGCGTCTGCGTAACTGACCGTTTAATAGCTGTCTGGAGCTACAGGGATAGAGAGAGAGGGAGAGAGAGAGGGAGAGCGAGAGAGAGAGAGAGAGAGAACTTTGTGATGGCCCTAAACCGTCTCAGTGCTTCTCCTTCCAATAGGGCGCTTCCCCAATTTAATAGGTGGGATGGGAGAGGCAGTGCGGTCATGGTCAGCTAAACACAGCCTAGCGTAACGGCGATGGGGGCAGTGGTGGCAGCAGTGTTTTAGTGGGCGTCCAATGAGTGATTACCTTTGGGCTGGATTCATAATTCAGGGTGACCTCAATCTGCCAGAGGAGCTGGCCTTCTGATGGATCAGCTCTGCTTTAGGTGGTAGGCTCCCGCATGTCAAACACAGAGGCTGTGTGTGTGTGTGTGTGTGTGTGTGTGTGTGTGTGTGTGTGTGTGTGTGTGTGTGTGTGTGTGTGTGTGTGTGTGTGTGTGTGTGCGTGTGCGTGTGCGTGTGTGTGCGTGCCTGTGTGTCAAACAGGGCCTGGTCTGATAGAGACAGATGAGGCTTTCTGTTGTCACTACTAAGCGAAACATGCCAAGTATAAAGAGATGATAGACAGGCATCTGGAATGTTACACACTAACACACACTATCTATCTCTCTCTCTCTCTCTCTCTCTCTCGCTCTCTCTCTCTCTCTCTCTCGGTCTCTCTGTCTTTATCTCTCTCCCCATTCTCTCTCTCTCTATATATACAGTTGAAGTCGGAAGTTTAGGGGAAAATAAAAAGAAATAAGCCCAAAAAATTGTAGACCTCCACAAGTCTGGTTCATCCTTGGGAGCAATTTCCAAACGCCTGAAGGTACCACGTTCACCTGTACAAACAATAGTACGCAAGTATAAACCCCATGGGACCACGCAGCCGTCATACCGCTCGGGAAGAAGACGCGTTCTGTCTCCTAGAGATGAACGTACTTTGGTGCGAAAAGTGCAAATCAATCCCAGAACAACAGCAAAGGACCTTGTGAAGATGCTGGAGGAAACAGGTACAAAAGTATCTATATCCACAGTAAAACGAGTCCTATATCGACATAACCTGAAAGGAAGGAAGAAGCCACTGCTCCAAAACCGCCATAAAAAAAGCCAGACTATGGTTTGCAACTGCACATGGGGACAAAGATGGTACAAAAATGTAACTGTTTGGCCATAATGACCATCGTTATGTTTGGAGGAAAAAGGGGGAGGCTTGCAAGCCGAAGAACACCATCCCAACCATGAAGCACGGGGGTGGCAGCATCATGATGTGGGGGTGCTTTGCTGCAGGAGGGACTGGTGCACAACACAAAATAGATGGCATCATGAGGAAGGAAAATTATGTGGATATATTGAAGCAACATCTCAAGACAACAATCAGGTAGTTAAAACTTGGTCGCAAATGGGTCTTCCAAATGGACAATGACCCCAAGTATATTTCCAACGTTGAGGCAAAATGGCTGAAGGACAAGAAAGTCAAGGTATTGGAGTGGCCGTCACAAAGCCCTGACCTCAATCCTATAGAAAATCTGTGGGCATAACTGAAAAAGTGTGTGCGAGCAAGGAGACCTACAAACCTGACTCAGTTACACCAGCTCTGTCAGGAGGAATGGGCCAAAATTCACCCAACTTATTGTGGGAAGCTTGTGGAAGGCTACCCGAAACGTTTGACCCAAATTAAACAATTTAAAGGCAATGCTACCAAATGCTAATTGAATGTATACAAACTTCTGACCCACAGGAAATGTGATGAAAGAAATAAAATCTGAAATAAATCATTATCTCTACTATTATCTGACATTTCACATTCTTAAAATAAAGTGGTGATCCTAACTGACCTAAGACAGGGAATTTTTACTAGGATTAAATGTCAGGAATTGTGAAAACTGAGTTTAAATATATTTGGCTAAGGTGTATGTAAACTTCTGACTTCAACTGTATCTCTCTCTCTCTCTCTCATTCTCTGTCTGTCTCTCTCCCTCTTCCTGTCCAGTGATGATGTGCAGACAGTGTAGATAGTTGCATTCCTCCTCCAGAAACTTGTGATTAAAGGTGTGTGAGAAGTGGTCTTGGCGTTGAGGAGGGCATTGGCATTCAGTGCCGGGTCCTAGCACCCTGACTGCCGGTGCTGCTGTTTGTGCTGAGCAAATGAGTCTGAGCTGTGAAGAGAAGAGATACTATTAGAGAGGGATGGAGGGAAGGAGCGGAGGGGTGCATGGAGGGGAGGATAGGCGGGAGGGAAGGATTAAACACCAGCCCCCTTCTGCCTCTGGGCATCCATTTTTCATCTCTCTCTCTCTCTCATCTTTCAAGTGGTTAACATCCTTGACATCTGGTTTCTCTCCATGGGGATGCAGTGCATGTCACCGTCCTGCACAGGCAGGTCACCGGTGATACAAGGTCAGTGTTCAGCGTCCATCCATGTCTGAGAATGTCGGGAGATGACGTGGAAACGGGCCACTAGGGGCAACAGTGAGCGCCATTACCTTCAAGTTGGCTTTGTTGTTGTGGATGGACGTAAGCAGCTGCCTCTAGTTCCAAAGGTTGCTGGTTCAAATCCTGTTTTAAGCCTATCCCAAACCTTAACCCTTACCTTAACCATTCAGAGTTAATGCCTAACCTTAACCCTTACCTTAACCATTCAGAGTTAATGCCTAACCTTAACCCTTACCTTAACCATTCAGAGTTAATGCCTAACCTTAACCCTTACCTTAACCATTCAGAGTTAATGCCTAACCTTAACCTTGGAACAATAAAGAGAAGTAACCAAACACTTTCAAATTTGGCGTTTGGAACAACTGACATGAGACTGTGAGAGCTTGTTGGTCCTGCAAACACACACACACACACTCACACACACACACTCACACACACACAAATACATGACACACACACACAGTGTAGGCCATCGTCCTGTTGAGAGAGACAGCCACAGGAAAACTCCATGGGAAAGCAGGGCTAGGGCTGGAGAATACACTCAAACAGGTACACGTGCACTGACATGCACACACACCATCATATAGGCTTTTAACATGACGATGTGATCTGCTGTGTTGAGCCAAAGCCTCTTATTAGTGTTGTGTCCACAGTGTTAATGTTGTTAATGTTGCTAATGTTGATAATGTTGCTAATGTTGCTAATGTTGTTAATGTTGTTAATGTTGCTAATGTTGATAATGTTGCTAATGTTGTTAATGTTGTTAATGTTGCTAATGTTGCTAATGTTGCTAATGTTGCTAATGTTGATAATGGTGTTAATGTTGTTAATGTTGATAATGTTGATAATGTTGTTAATGTTGATAATGTCGTTAATGTCGATAATGTCGCTAATGTCGCTAATGTTGATAATGTTGCTAATGTTGCTAATGTTGCTAATGTTGATAATGTTGCTAATGTTGGTAATGTTGTTAATGTTGCTAATGTTGCTAATGTTGATAATGGTGTTAATGTTGATAATGTTGCTAGTGTTGATAATGTTGCTAATGTTGTTAATGTTGCTAATGTTGCTAATGTTGTTAATGTTGTTAATGTTGCTAATGTTGTTAATGTTGCTAATGTTGCTAATGTTGATAATGGTGTTAATGTTGCTAGTGTTGATAATGTTGCTAATGTTGATAATGTTGTTAATGTTGCTAATGTTGTTAATGTTGATAATGTTGATAATGCTGCTAATGTTGATAATGCTGCTAATGTTGTTAATGTTGCTAATGTTGTTAATGTTGCTAATGTTGATAATGTTGCTAATGTTGATAATGGTGTTAATGTTGATAATGTTGCTAATGTTGATAATGTTGCTAATGTTGATAATGTTGCTAATGTTGTTAATGTTGATAATGTTGATAATGTTGCTAATGTTGATAATGGTGTTAATGTTGTTAATGTTGATAATGTTGATAATGTTGATAATGTCGATAATGTCGCTAATGTCGCTAATGTCGCTAATGTCGCTAATGTTGCTAATGTTGCTAATGTTGATAATGTTGCTAATGTTGGTAATGTTGTTAATGTTGCTAATGTTGCTAATGTTGCTAATGTTGATAATGGTGTTAATGTTGATAATGTTGCTAGTGTTGATAATGTTGCTAATGTTGTTAATGTTGCTAATGTTGCTAATGTTGTTAATGTTGCTAATGTTGCTAATGTTGATAATGGTGTTAATGTTGCTAGTGTTGATAATGTTGATAATGTTGCTAATGTTGATAATGTTGTTAATGTTGCTAATGTTGTTAATGTTGTTAATGTTGATAATGCTGCTAATGTTGATAATGCTGCTAATGTTGTTAATGTTGTTAATGTTGATAATGTTGCTAATGTTGATAATGTTGCTAATGTTGATAATGGTGTTAATGTTGATAATGTTGCTAATGTTGATAATGTTGATAATGTTGCTAATGTTGTTAATGTTGATAATGTTGATAATGTTGCTAATGTTGATAATGGTGTTAATGTTGTTAATGTTGATAATGTTGATAATGTTGATAATGTCGTTAATGTCGATAATGTCGCTAATGTCGCTAATGTCGCTAATGTCGCTAATGTTGCTAATGTTGCTAATGTTGCTAATGTTGATAATGTTGCTAATGTTGGTAATGTTGTTAATGTTGCTAATGTTGCTAATGTTGATAATGGTGTTAATGTTGATAATGTTGCTAGTGTTGATAATGTTGCTAATGTTGTTAATGTTGCTAATGTTGCTAATGTTGTTAATGTTGTTAATGTTGCTAATGTTGTTAATGTTGCTAATGTTGCTAATGTTGATAATGGTGTTAATGTTGCTAGTGTTGATAATGTTGATAATGTTGCTAATGTTGATAATGTTGTTAATGTTGCTAATGTTGTTAATGTTGATAATGTTGATAATGCTGCTAATGTTGATAATGCTGCTAATGTTGTTAATGTTGCTAATGTTGTTAATGTTGATAATGTTGCTAATGTTGATAATGTTGCTAATGTTGATAATGGTGTTAATGTTGATAATGTTGCTAATGTTGATAATGTTGATAATGTTGATAATGTTGCTAATGTTGTTAATGTTGATAATGTTGATAATGTTGCTAATGTTGTTAATGTTGATAATGTTGATAATGTTGCTAATGGTGTTAATGTTGCTAATGTTGATAATGTTGTTAATGTTGCTAATGTTGTTAATGTTGATAATGTTGATAATGTTGCTAATGTTGCTAATGTTGTTAATGTCGCTAATGTTGATAATGTTGCTAATATTGATAATGTTGTTAATGTTGCTAATGTTGGTAATGTTGTTAATGTTGCTAATGTTGCTAATGTTGCTAATGTTGCTATGCCATTGTTTCTGATGTCCATATCAACCATTGCAGTTTCCTGCACAGAAGTGAAAATCTTACCTCTCCCACCTGTGGGAGTTAACCGTTGGGTCCTAAGCAGAAATACAAAAACAATTACACACAAGTGGTTTTGGAGGCTTTGCTCAATTTACTTCTGTAATGTGCAGTTCAGTCAGATGCCCTTGCAGAATGCACATCTTATAGTGAGGGAAATTTTGTACGTTTGCCCACTGACAAAGAAATGATCAGTCTATCATTTTAATGGTAGGTTTATTTGAACAGTGAGAGACAGAATAACAACAAAAAAATCCAGAAAAGCGCATGTGAAAAATTTTATAAAATGATTTGCATTTTAATGAGGGAAATAAGTATTTGACCCCCTCTCAATCAGAAAGATTTCTGGCTCCCAGGTGTCTTTTATACAGGTAACAAACTGAGATTAGGAGCACACTCTTAAAGGGAGTGCTCCTAATCTCAGCTTGTTACCTGTATAAAAGACACCTGTCCACAGAAGCAATCAATCAATCAGATTCCAAACTCTCCACCATGGCCAAGACCAAAGAGCTCTCCAAGGATGTCAGGGACAAGATTGTAGACCTACACAAGGCTGGAATGGGCTACAAGACCATCGCCAAGCAGCTAGGTGAGAAGGTGACAACAGTTGGTGCGATTATTTGCAAATGGAAGTAACACAAAAGAACTGTCAATCTCCCTCTGTCTGGGGCTCCATGCAAGATCTCACCTCGTGGAGTCTTAATGATCATGAGAACGGTGAAGAATCAGCCCAGAACTACACGGGAGGATCTTGTCAATGATCTCAAGGCAGCTGTGACCATAGTCCCCAAGAAAACAATTGGTAACACACTACACCGTGAAGGACTGAAATCCTGCAGCGCCCGCAAGGTCCCCCTGCTCAAGAAAGCACATATACATGCCCATCTGAAGTTTGCCAATGAACATCTGAATGATTCAGAGGACAACTGGGTGAAAGTGTTGTGGTCAGATGAGACCAAAATGGAGCTCTTTGGCATCAACTCAACTCGCTGTGTTTGGAGGAGGAGGAATGCTGCCTATGACCCCAAGGACACCATCCCCACAGTCAAACATGGAGGTGGAAGCATTATGCTTTGGGGGTGTTTTTCTGCTAAGGGGACAGGACAACTTCACCGCATCAAAAGGACGATGGACGGGGCCATGTACCGTCAAATCTTGGGTGAGAGCCTCCTTCCCTCAGCCAGGCCATTGAAAATGGGTTGTGGATGGGTATTCCAGCATGACAATGACCCAAAACACACGGCCAAGGCAACAAAGGAGTGGCTCAAGAAGAAGCACATTAAGGTCCTGGAGTTGCCTAGCCAGTCTCCAGACCTTAATCGATGGAGGGAGCTGAAGGTTCGAGTTGCCAAACGTCAGCCTCGAAACCTTAATGACTTGGAGAAGATCTGCAAAGAGGAGTGTGACAAAATCCCTCCTGAGATGTGTGCAAACCTGGTGGCAAACTACAAGAAACGTCTGACCTCTGTGATTGCCAACAAGGGTTTTGCCACCAAGTACTAAGTCATGTTTTGCAGAGGGGTCAAGTACTTTTTTCCCTCATTAAAATGCAAATCAATTCATACAATTTTTCACATGCGTTTTTCAGGATTTTGTTTTGTTATTATGTCTCTCACTGTTCAAAGAAACCTACCATTAAAATTATAGACTGATAATTTCTTTGTCAGTGGGCAAACGTACAAAATCAGCAGGGGATCAAATACTTTTTTCCCTCACTGTATAACATGATCAATTATAGTAGCCCTAATCTCATCTGAGACTACAGCTCTTCATCTTCCTCTCAGTCTTCTTCCACCATGCATACGTACTCCTCTCCCTCTCCCAGCCACTCTTCTTCCTCTGTCAGCCACTTCTCTGTCTCTGGCTGGGTCCATGTTTACATTACAGTACAGCATTATTCCTAAGATGTCACCTTTTGTATATATGGTAATGAAATTGAAAGACTAACACCTGGATAGGTGTTCAGCTACAATGGGAATCAGCCGTGGTTGGTCTAATTGTGTTGATAATATAACATTTTTTTAGATGTGGAATATATTTCAATACTGTATCACTGTAGAAATGTAGCAAATTGCTGTCTTATTCCATTTTGTGTTATGTTATACAACATACACCATACACCACACACCATACACCACACACACCACACCACACAACATACACCATACACACGCAAACACATACCACACACACACACATACCACACACATACACCACACACCACACACACATACACCATACACCACACACATACACCATACACCACACACACATACACCACACACACATACACCATACACCACACACACACACACACATACACCACACACTATACACATAAACCACACACCACACACCACACACCATACACATACACCACAGTGTCCGAAATTATCTTTTGACTCACCTGCCAAGGGGACTGGTAGATGAAAAAACCCAACAACCAAGCATATTTTTAACCGGCGAAAATAATAAATAGCCTTTTTGTGTCACATATACATTAATTTCAGTACATTTCATTGAGATAATAAGGTATTATGATTAATACAAACTTAAAGAAGAGGCCAGAGCAAAATTAGAAACGAAATTATTTTAATATATTGATCAACGGTTAATCAAATCAAGTTTATTTGCAGAGCACATTTAAAAACAACTGTAGTTGACCAAAAGGTGCTGTACAGAGTGGAACAACGCCAAGCGGTGGGCACACAATGAAATAAACAAAACATATCAGATACAATGAATAAGAGTAGATAGAAGTCAAAGCAGGGCAACAACAATGGTAAGATACTATCCTGAGAAGTGCAGTGGACATGAAACTGGTGCTCTCCTGATACAAAGGGGAAACAGGAGAAACAGGTCTATAAATCCTTTACTTTGAGTAGAAATACCCTGATAAAATACAGGTAAAATAGAGACTTAATTTCAGCTGTGGCTAGATTTAATTTCCCAGCCTGAATAAAACTGAAGAAGTCTTGAACTCAAAATTCAACTGAAGTATTTGCTATTAAATGTGAAGGTTTGGCCTCCTGCTCCTGACAGAGTCCTGGTGTCACAGCATCCCAGCTTTTATCGGATCCTACTCCCTGATCTCTGGAGAGGACAGCTGGACCAATGGGAGATCTGACAGTGTGTCAGACTTTAGGTTGGATCGCCAATCGGTTTTCACCTGTTTCAATGGTATTAAAACCTCTCTCACATTCAGCTGGGAAGGACAGGACCATGTCAACCATTGCCAGCAAATCAGGGCAGGAATGCTGATGGCTCCTGTTGACACGGATCCAGGACATCTTCTGCAGGGACTGGGGCTCTTGGTACCATCAGCACCATCAGGACAGTCCACTGGTCAGATCCTTTCAACATGGATGCCAGAGGTCTCCAGGACAGGCTTGAAGTGGTCCACCAGGGTTTCCAGTTCAGTGTCACCAAAATCTAGAATTATTGTATACATTACATTACAACAGGCATCAGGCAGTTTTAATTCTCAAACTTTAAAAACGTGATCCTGAACCTGAACCTGACCTGACCGCCCTGTAATACAGAACATAAAGTAACCTGCAGCTGGATCTCCTGGCTCTGGCCAGTTGGTGGAGCTGACCAGCTTGGTGGCACACAGGACCCCTTCACTGGCGTCCTGGAACCTGTCAGTCATACTCTCCACTAGCCTGTCAAGCATTTTGTCCTGTGAGGTGACGAGGGTCTTGCTGTCACCTCTGGTCAGCGAAATTCCCTCATATCTGTTAGCCATTGTGGCCTTCATCATGGGTACTTCTCTGATGATAAAAGGCTAATTTTACCATCCTTTCAGAATTTTCCTTCACAACACACTCTCTCTCCCTCTCTTATTGACATAATCCTTTCTCTTCATTCTCTAAGGTAAGTATTTCTTATTGCTGCTTAAATAAACATACCTGGTTTTGTACTTCTTAAGTACTGCCTGTGTTGAGCACAAAGAGCTGTGGGCTTCTGCCATGGTGATGGTGGAGCTCTGCAGACAGACGGACAGGTTGCTCAGGTGTGTTAGAGTGTCATGCAGGAAGCCGCAGAAGCGGATAACAACAGCCTCCCTCGCAGTACTGCAGTATTTCCTGGCCTCGGCCTGCTGGACACCTCAGACATTTTGGGCATCAGCAGATTGAATCTGAAACACATGAAGAACAAAGACATACAAATAGACAATTAATTGCTACCCAAAAAAAACAATATTAGATATGACACATTTTCTCAGTGCACAAAGCATTGAAACATGATGTTACCAACTGTAACTGTGTTTGTTGTTATTTACTGGACATAATGATGATGACTTTTGGAGTACTTGTACTTGGACTACCTGTTCCAGGTTCTAGACAAGCCCCTGGTAACCTCGCAGGAAGTGGTCCAGTGCACGCAATAGGTGTCCTACCCATTGGGTCCCGACAATTCTGGTGGGCACCAGTGGTGTGTGCCCAAGAGCCTGGAAGCTGTTTACCAGGTTTGCCCTGTTCAGTGAACTGGTGTGGTAGAAGGTGTAGAACCCACTGAGGAGGTTTTCTACTTTCTGAAACATCACGTTGGACCGGATGGCATCAGAAAAGGTCCGTTCAAGGCGGTGTGCCATACAGTGGATGCCGATGATGTAAGCCCAGTCCCCCTTCAGCCGGCTGACCACAACATTCTTGGCTCCGGTCATCACAGCAGCTCCATCTGTTCCCAGAGAGACCAACTTGCTCCCCCACTCATCACACGCTCCCTCCATGATGGCACTGACGGCGTTGCTTATGTGTGCCGCATCTGCCTTCTCCACCGACTTGATGCCAACAAACTTCGACTGGATCTTGCCCTTGTGACAGAATCTGACATAAACTAACTCCTCCTCTTTCACAGAACTGTCTGTGGAGCCATCTGACATGATGGAGAGAAATTTTGAGTTTTTCAAATTCTCTCTGGTTGTTTCTCTCAACCTCTACAATATGGTGCATGAACTCTTTGGGCTGCTTCTCATTTCTATATGTTGAGCCCACAGTGATTCCTTTTTTTTCTTCCAAACTGCAAAAATCAAACATAAAATGAATTCAATAATAATTAAATATACAATCATGTTATCCAATATAGCTGGCAGTTGATTGTGATAAATTTGCCTTCTACCCCTTTGTTTACTTAAGGATCAACACTAACAGTAAGGCTGGTAAAGTCAATTGTGTCACAATGCTTTCAATGTAAACATTAAAGTAGAACGTTACAGAGCCATAGGAAAGCATGGAGATCCATGTCATCATCATTAGGCCTATCATTTTATGGTATTTATACACTATTTTGAGGTGAACCAAAGTTAATCAAGAGCTGAGAAATAACCTATGATACTGAAAAAACTAGCTACAACAGTACTAGTCGAGCTACACGAGTAACAACATTTCCACTTACTCACACATCCACTCCAAGTCAGAAAGTGGTCTCACCTTCTTGCCAATGGCCTGGGGCGGCAGGTAGCCTAGTGGTTAGAGCGTTGGGCCAGTAACTGAAAGAGTTGCTAGATCGAGTCCCCGAGCTGACAAGGTAAAGATCTGTCGTTCTGCCCCTGAACAAGGCAGTCATCCCACTGTTCCTAGGCCATCATTGTAAATAAGAATTTGTTCTTAACTGACTTGCCTAGTTAAATAATAAAATGTACAGTCCTAAACAGTGTCTTCATCTCCGTGCTGGTCTACTCTGACATTGCCGTTAGTGGTGCCAAGAGGAGAGGCTCCGATTGAGCCTGGGACGCAGGCAATGTGACACTTGCTGTGTTCATGGTCACGAATGTTCTCCAGCTTCATCGTTTTATTTCCGATGACAAATGAGTTGTTTCTGCTTTTATGTTTAACATACTGGCGACACACAGAACAGCTCATCACCACAGCATCAGCATCATACTATAGCCTCTTGAAACTCCATCTCCAAACCTCCATTTCTTTTTTTATTGTGATTCGTCCTCCTTCGCGTCGGTGGGTAATCATTTCAAAGGTCGCCACATAACAACTATTTAATGAACGGTAGCTAGCAGCAGACCCGTGGCAAGTGAGCGATATCGAGTAGCTGATGTCCCGTACGGTAAAGAGTGCCGCGAAACTAGGAGCACTAGAGACGGTCTGTGGCTGAGTCATTTCCTCCGAGCCATCATGACAGATATTTTATTACATGACTATTTTGTTACAAACATTTACCCGCCAGTGTGGCGGATAGCCTTCGGAGATTTACTCGCCAAACGGAAAATCTACCCGCATTTGGAGCTTGGCCACACACCATACACCACACACACAAATACACCACACACCATACACCACACACACACAAATACACCACACACCATACACCACACACACACAAATACACCACACACCATACACCACACACACACAAATACACCACACACCATACACCACACACACACAAATACACCACACACCATACACCACACACACACAAATACACCACACACCATACACCACACACACACACACACACACACACACACACACACACACACACACACACACACACACACACACACACACACACACACATAAACCATACACCACACACATACACCACACACCATACACACACACACACACATGCACACACACACAGACACACACCACACACAAAAATACACACTGCACATACACACACACACACACACATACACAGACAGATAATTCATAGCAGTCCACCCACAGCTCCTGTCAAGGCAGCAGCTACTCTTCCTGGGGTTTATTATGGATCCCCATTAGTTCCTGTCAAGGCAGCAGCTACTCTTCCTGGGCTTTATTATGGATCCCCAGTAGTTCCTGCCAAGGCAGCAGCTACTCTTCCTGGGGTTTATTATGGATCCCCATTAGTTCCTGTCAAGGCAGCAGCTACTCTTCCTGGGGTTTATTATGGATCCCCATTAGTTCCTGCCAAAGCAGCAGCTACTCTTCCTGGGGTTTATTATGGATCCCCATTAGTTCCTGTCAAGGCAGCAGCTACTCTTCCTGGGGTTTATTATGGATCCCCATTAGTTCCTGCCAAAGCAGCAGCTACTCTTCCTGGGGTTTATTATGGATCCCCATTAGTTCCTGGCAAGGCAGCAGCTACTCTTCCTGGTGTCCAGCAACATTAAGGCAGTTATACAATTTTAAAGACATTACGATACATTCACAACAGATTTCACAACACACTGTGTGCCCTCAGTCCCCTACTCCACCACTACCACATACAGCAGAAAATCTATGAGTTTTGTGTGTGTATAGTGCATATGTTATCGTGTGTATGTATGCGTGTGTCTGTGCCAATGTTTGTGTTGCTTCACAGACCCCGCTGTTCCATAAGGTGGTTTTTGATCTGTTTTTTTTATCTAATTCTACTGCTTGCATCAGTTACCTGATGTGGAATAGAGTTCCATGTAGTCATGGCTCTATGTAGTACTGTGTGCCTCCCATAGTCTGTTCTGGACTTAGGGACTGTGAAGAGACCTCTGGTGGCATGTCTTGTGGGGTATGCATGGGTGTCTGAGCTGTGTGCAAGTAGTTTAGACAGACAGCTCGGTGCATTCAACATGTCAATACCTCTCATAAATACAATTAGTGATGAAGTCAATCTCTCCGCCACTTTGAGCTAGGAGAGATTGACATGCATAATATTAATGTTTGCTCTCTGTGTACATCCAAGGGCCAGCCGTGCTGCTCTGTTCTGAGCCAATTGTAATTTTCCTAGTCCTTCTTTGTGGCACCTGACCACACGACTGAACAGTAGTCCAGGTGCGACAAAACTAGGGCCTGTAGGTATAAATACCTCAGCGACCAGCTACATGGTTAAATCATTGTTTAGGGATGTTTGGCAGCCACCCAATTCTTACTATGCATGTGAGTCCCCTCCATGAGGTGTATTGATGTCCTGGCTAGCAGCTGGTTCTGAAAGACACACACGCATACTGTGTCCCAAACGGTACCCTATTTCCATATATAGTGCCCTACTTTTGACCAGGGTCCACAGCTCTTTATAGGGAATAGGGTGCTATTTAGGATGCCTCCACAGCCAGTAGAGGATCAGATTACTGAGGTTATAGAGATGAATGTTTCTGTCACACACTCATTTCTGTCATCTGTGTCTGTCTGGAAGACAATAAGAACAGGCCATCTGTCCTCTCGTTACTACACCCATCATACTGAGATGTTTTATGTATGGGGGTTAGGTGGAGGGGAAGGATTGTTAAGCTCATTAGCGGTCTATATCTGTCTGTATACATGCCACTTTTTCAGTGTATTCTGTTTGGCTTGTCTCCAGCTCAATTCTTCTCCACTTCCTTTCATAGCGTACAGAGAAAATAACCACTGCTCTCTCTCTCTCTGTTGTCCTCCTCTAGGTCTGTTCCACCGTGACATCATCCAGAGTTGTCTTTCTTATGCTGCTATGGTTACATAGACATTCTAACCGTTAGGTCCTCTCTGCCTCTCCAGGTCTGTTTCACCGTGCTATCATCCAGAGTGGCTCAGCCCTGTCCAGCTGGGCGGTCAACTACCAGCCTGTGAAGTACACCCGTCTGCTGTCTGAGAAGGTGGGCTGTAACGTTCTGGATACCCTGGACATGGTGGACTGTCTGAGGAAGAAGAGCGCCAGGGAGCTGGTACAGCAGGACATCCAGCCAGCACGGTACCATGTAGCCTTCGGACCGGTTATAGACGGAGATGTCATACCTGATGATCCAGAGATCCTCATGGAGCAGGTGGGGGACCGCTGGGGTAGTTTTGTTGCTTTGTTGTTATTTGACTTTGTTTATTAAATAGAATAGATCAAGAGAAAAAACATACACACACAAACATTCCCATAGCGGTAATAAAGTAAAGTCAACTATATACATAACAACTGTAATCAAATCTAGCTGAAAGTCAGTTGTCACACAAAATAATACCTTTTCAACACGTTTGGTTATTTCCATACAGGGAGAGTTCCTGAATTATGACATCATGCTGGGAGTCAACCAGGGGGAGGGGCTTCGCTTCGTGGACAACGTGGTCGACTCAGAGGACGGCATCTCCGGCAACGACTTTGACTTCTCCGTGTCGGACTTTGTTGACAGCCTCTACGGTTACCCAGAAGGCAAAGACACTCTGAGGGAGACCATCAAGTTCATGTACACGGACTGGGCAGACCGCGACAACCCCGAGACACGACGCAAGACGCTGGTCGCTCTGTTCACCGACCACCAGTGGGTGGAGCCGTCGGTGGTGACGGCGGACCTCCACGCCCGTTACGGCTCGCCAACGTACTTCTACGCCTTCTACCACCACTGCCAGAGTCTGATGAAGCCGGCCTGGTCGGACGCAGCCCACGGGGACGAGGTACCCTACGTGTTCGGGATCCCCATGATCGGACCCACAGACCTGTTCCCCTGTAACTTCTCCAAGAACGACATCATGCTCAGTGCTGTGGTGATGACCTACTGGACTAACTTCGCCAAGACCGGGTAAGATAGCCCTGCTTTAGTACTTTCTATAAGATGGTTATTTAAATCTTACTCTACGAAGTCTGGACTAGTTCTGGTTCTCTCTTCTACCTGATAATGAATTACACCCACCTGGTGTTCCAGGTCTAAATCAGTGTCTGATTAGAGGGGTACAATTTAAAAAAGCAGCGGAACTGGTTTAAGATCAGATTAGAATTAGAGGGTTCTATATAATCAACAAGCTTCTGCCTTTGTTTATTATTCTGCCTCACTGACTCTAACAGGGACTTTAATATGACCACCATGTAGCAGGTGTCGCTGCCTCACTGACTCTATCAGGGACTTTAATATGACCACCATGTAGGAGGTGTCGCTGCCTCACTGACTCTATCAGGGACTTTAATATGACCACCATGTAGGAGGTGTCGCTGCCTCACTGACTCTATCGGGGACTTTAATATGACCACCATGTAGGAGGCGTCGCTGCCTCACTGACTCTATCGGGGACTTTAATATGACCACCATGTAGGAGGCGTCGCTGCCTCACTGACTCTATCGGGGACTTTAATATGACCACCATGTAGGAGGTGTCGCTGCCTCACTGACTCGATCGGGACTTTAATATGACCACCATGTAGGAGGTGTCGCTGCCTCACTGACTCTATCGGGGACTTTAATATGACCACCATGTAGGAGGTGTCGCTGCCTCACTGACTCTATCGGGGACTTTAATATGACCAACATGTAGGAGGTGTTGCTGCCTCACTGACTCTATCGGGGACTTTAATATGACCACCATGTAGGAGGTGTCGCTGCCTCACTGACTCTATCGGGACTTTAATATGACCATCATGTAGGAGGTGTCGCTGCCTCACTGACTCTATCGGGACTTTAATATGACCACCATGTAGGAGGTGTCGCTGCCTCACTGACTCTATCGGGACTTTAATATGACCAACATGTAGGAGGTGTTGCTGCCTCACTGACTCTATCGGGACTTTAATATGACCACCATGTAGGAGGTGTCGCTGCCTCACTGACTCTATCGGGACTTTAATATGACCATCATGTAGGAGGTGTCGCTGCCTCACTGACTCTATCGGGGACTTTAATATGACCACCATGTAGGAGGTGTCGCTGCCTCACTGACTCGATCGGGGACTTTAATATGACCAACATGTAGGAGGTGTCGCTGCCTCACTGACTCTATCGGGGACTTTAATATGACCACCATGTAGGAGGTGTCGCTGCCTCACTGACTCTATCGGGGACTTTAATATGACCATCATGTAGGAGGTGTCGCTGCCTCACTGACTCTATCGGGGACTTTAATATGACCACCATGTAGGAGGTGTCGCTGCCTCACTGACTCTATCGGGGACTTTAATATGACCATCATGTAGGAGGTGTCGCTGCCTCACTGACTCTATCGGGACTTTAATATGACCACCATGTAGGAGGCGTCGCTGCCTCACTGACTCTATCGGGGACTTTAATATGACCACCATGTAGGAGGCGCCGCTGCCTCACTGACTCTATCGGGACTTTAATATGACCACCATGTAGGAGCGTCGCTGCCTCACTGACTCTATCGGGACTTTAATATGACCACCATGTAGGAGGCGTCGCTGCCTCACTGACTCTATCGGGGACTTTAATATGACCATCATGTAGGAGCGTCGCTGCCTCACTGACTCTATCGGGACTTTAATATGACCATCATGTAGGAGGTGTCGCTGCCTCACTGACTCTATCGGGGACTTTAATATGACCACCATGTAGGAGGCGTCGCTGCCTCACTGACTCTATCGGGGACTTTAATATGACCACCATGTAGGAGGTGTCGCTGCCTCACTGACTCTATCGGGACTTTAATATGACCACCATGTAGGAGGCGTCGCTGCCTCACTGACTCTATCGGGGACTTTAATATGACCACCATGTAGGAGGTGTCGCTGCCTCACTGACTCTATCGGGACTTTAATATGACCACCATGTAGGAGGTGTCGCTGCCTCACTGACTCTATCGGGGACTTTAATATGACCACCATGTAGGAGGTGTCGCTGCCTCACTGACTCTATCGGGGACTTTAATATGACCACCATGTAGGAGGCGTCGCTGCCTCACTGACTCTATCGGGGACTTTAATATGACCACCATGTAGGAGGCGTCGCTGCCTCACTGACTCTATCGGGACTTTAATATGACCACCATGTAGGAGGCGTCGCTGCCTCACTGACTCTATCGGGGACTTTAATATGACCAACATGTAGGAGGTGTCGCTGCCTCACTGACTCTATCGGGGACTTTAATATGACCACCATGTAGGAGGTGTCGCTGCCTCACTGACTCTATCGGGACTTTAATATGACCATCATGTAGGAGGTGTCGCTGCCTCACTGACTCTATCGGGACTTTAATATGACCACCATGTAGGAGGTGTCGCTGCCTCACTGACTCGATCGGGACTTTAATATGACCACCATGTAGGAGGTGTCGCTGCCTCACTGACTCTATCGGGACTTTAATATGACCACCATGTAGGAGGTGTCGCTGCCTCACTGACTCTATCGGGACTTTAATATGACCAACATGTAGGAGGTGTCGCTGCCTCACTGACTCTATCGGGACTTTAATATGACCACCATGTAGGAGGTGTCGCTGCCTCACTGACTCTATCGGGACTTTAATATGACCAACATGTAGGAGGTGTCGCTGCCTCACTGACTCTATCGGGACTTTAATATGACCACCATGTAGGAGGTGTCGCTGCCTCACTGACTCTATCGGGACTTTAATATGACCATCATGTAGGAGGTGTCGCTGCCTCACTGACTCGATCGGGGACTTTAATATGACCACCATGTAGGAGGTGTCGCTGCCTCACTGACTCTATCAGGGACTTTAATATGACCACCATGTAGGAGGTGTCGCTGCCTCACTGACTCTATCGGGGACTTTAATATGACCAACATGTAGGAGGTGTCGCTGCCTCACTGACTCTATCGGGGACTTTAATATGACCACCATGTAGGAGGTGTCGCTGCCTCACTGACTCTATCGGGGACTTTAATATGACCATCATGTAGGAGGTGTCGCTGCCTCACTGACTCTATCGGGGACTTTAATATGACCATCATGTAGGAGGTGTCGCTGCCTCACTGACTCTATCGGGGACTTTAATATGACCACCATGTAGGAGGCGCCGCTGCCTCACTGACTCTATCGGGGACTTTAATATGACCACCATGTAGGAGGCGTCGCTGCCTCACTGACTCTATCAGGGACTTTAATATGACCACCATGTAGGAGGTGTCGCTGCCTCACTGACTCTATCAGGGACTTTAATATGACCACCATGTAGGAGGTGTCGCTGCCTCACTGACTCTATCAGGGACTTTAATATGACCACCATGTAGGAGGTGTCGCTGCCTCACTGACTCTATCAGGGACTTTAATATGACCAACATGTAGGAGGTGTCGCTGCCTCACTGACTCTATCAGGGACTTTAATATGACCACCATGTAGGAGGTGTCGCTGCCTCACTGACTCTATCGGGGACTTTAATATGACCACCATGTAGGAGGTGTCGCTGCCTCACTGACTCTATCGGGGACTTTAATATGACCACCATGTAGGAGGTGTCGCTGCCTCACTGACTCTATCGGGACTTTAATATGACCACCATGTAGGAGGTGTCGCTGCCTCACTGACTCTATCGGGGACTTTAATATGACCACCATGTAGGAGGTGTCGCTGCCTCACTGACTCTATCGGGGACTTTAATATGACCACTATGTAGGAGGTGTCGCTGCCTCACTGACTCTATCGGGGACTTTAATATGACCACCATGTAGGAGGTGTCGCTGCCTCACTGACTCTATCAGGGACTTTAATATGACCACTATGTAGGAGGTGTCGCTGCCTCACTGACTCTATCAGGGACTTTAATATGACCACCATGTAGGAGGTGTCGCTGCCTCACTGACTCTATCAGGGACTTTAATATGACCAACATGTAGGAGGTGTCGCTGCCTCAAACAGAGTCTTGTGAATGTACCTTTGAGTGTGAAAGCCTACATCCCTGTCTGGGGTAGCTGGGGTGTCTGGGCTATCTGGGTGTCTGGGCTGTCTGGGGTGTCTGGGGTATCTGGGCTATCTGGGTGTCTGGGCTGTCTGGGGTGTCTGGGGTAGCTGGGCTATCTGGGTGTCTGGGCTGTCTGGGGTGTCTGGGGTGTCTGGGCTATCTGGGTGTCTGGGCTGTCTGGGGTGTCTGGGGTATCTGGGCTATCTGGGTGTCTGGGCTGTCTGGGGTGTCTGGGGTATCTGGGCTATCTGGGTGTCTGGGCTGTCTGGGGTGTCTGGGCTGTCTGGGGTGTCTGGGGTATCTGGGGTGTCTGGGCTATCTGGGTGTCTGGGCTGTCTGGGGTGTCTGGGGTATTTGGGGTGTCTGGGCTATCTGGGGTGTCTGAGGTTGGAAATACTGCCCTCTATATTATCAAAGCTCCATTATGCACACACACACACACACACACAGGTATATCACACTCAGTATTGATGCTCTGGGCCTCTCATCTCAGTCAGTTGATCAGCTCTGCCCCCTGTGGATCACTCCCCCTAAACACACACACACACACACACACACACACATACACACACACACACACACACACACAACACAAAGCAGCTCCATTTGGATGCCTCCTACTGGGAATCAGTTTTAACAACTGAAATGTAATTTGACAATCCTCGTTACCAGATAAATATTGATCTGGTGGACGTGCTGTAATCATCCAATCTGCTTCTTGGTATTTACCTGTCTCCGCTCTCTACTCTCTACTCTCCGCTCTCTACTCTCCGCTCACTACTCTCTACTCTCCGCTCTCTACTCTCTGTGTTTGTGTGTGGGTGCGTTCATACATGCATCTGTGTCTGTGTGTGTGCATGGACCCGCGGAGCATGGTGATCTGTCTCTGTGAGGAGAGCAGGGTCTGACCTGACTACACAGCTGTCACTGACCCTCTGACTACACAGCTGTCACTCTGACTACACAGCTGTCACTGACCCTCTGACTACACAGCTGTCACTCTGACTACACAGCTGTCACTGACCCTCTGACTACACAGCTGTCACTCTGACTACACAGCTGTCACTCTGACTACACAGCTGTCACTCTGACTACACAGCTGTCACTGACCCTCTGACTACACAGCTGTCACTGACCCTCTTGACTACACAGCTGTCACTCTGACTACACAGCTGTCACTCTGACTACACAGCTGTCACTCTGACTACACAGCTGTCACTGACCCTCTGACTACACAGATGTCACTCTGACTACACAGCTGTCACTCTGACTACACAGCTGTCACTCTGACTACACAGCTGTCACTCTGACTACACAGCTGTCACTGACCCTCTGACTACACAGCTGTCACTGACCCTCTGACTACACAGCTGTCACTGACCCTCTGACTAACAGCTGTCTCTGCTGTTTCCCACCACATACAAAGCTTTACATACACTGTTCCTAGAATCTCAAATATGTGTAGATATTTGGATAGATGGAGTTCATCATGGTAACTATCCAAGTCCCCTGTAAGCAGTGGGAGTGATGCTCCTGATGAGGTCTTTGACATATGGTCCTTATTCTCCTATAAACATCATATGAAGTTTCCCTTAAGACTCTGATGTAAAGTCAGTGTTTCCCTTTTGGCCATAATGGTTAAGGTTAATATCAGTGGAGTGTAACCTGATCCTAGATCTGTACCTACGGGCTACTTCCACCCGGAGAGTCTATTAAGCAGGCGTTATTCCAAACAGGAGTATTATGGGTAGTCCAGCGGTATTGTGGGTAGGCCAGTGGTATTGTGGGTAGGCCAGCGGTGGGCACAAAACTTGTAAAGTGCCACAGGATTAGACGGTAGGGTAATGGGTAATGTTACGCACACACACACAAACACACACACACAAACACACACACGTAAAGGACTGCACCATTGAAGACACATGGCCCATGGGGGATGTGGAGAGCAGAGAAAAAGCCCCATAAAATATTCCCCACAGATTGTAATCCTTAATGGAGACATCGTAACAACAGATTGTAATCCTTAGTGTAGACATCGTAACCACAGATTGTAATCCTTAGTGTAGACATCGTAACCACAGATTGTAATCCTTAATGGAGACATCGTAACCACAGATTGTAATCCTTAGTGTAGACATCGTAACCACAGATTGTAATCCTTAGTGTAGACATCGTAACCACAGATTGTAATCCTTAGTGTAGACATCGTAACCACAGATTGTAATCCTTAGTGTAGACATCGTAACCACAGATTGTAATCCTTAGTGTAGACGTGTCAGCCGCGTGTGCGCGTGCGTGCATGTGTGTGACATGCCGCTCACGCCGTGTGTGTTTGTGTACACATGTGTGTTTATCAATTTATCTGTTCAGTGATCTGATTTTATCTCTCTCCACGAAGTGTGCACTTTTACACACGCACACACTGCTCAGCGCACCTGTGTGTCGGTGTGCATATAAACATGGTTGTGTGTGTGTGTGTGTTTCTATTCCTCTCTCTCTATTCCTCTCTCACTCTATTCCTCCCTATCTCTCTAGACTTCTCTCTGTCTGTATTCCTCTCTCTCTCTCTCTCTCTATTCCTCTCTCTCTCTCTCTCTCTCTCTCTCTCTCTCTCTCTCTCTCTCTCTCTCTCTCTCTCTCTCTCTCTCTCTCTCTCTCTCTCTCTCTCTCTCTCTCTCTCTCTCTCTCTCTCTCTCTCTCTCTCTCTCTCTCTCTCTCTCTCTCTCTCTCTCTATATTCCTCTCTCTCTCTTTCTCTCTCTCAGGTCCCTCTTTCCTGTCTCCTTTAATGTGTTGTCTTTCAAGGGAACTCTGAGAATGTTGTGGAGGGAGGTGATTCAACTCTCCGCTTAGGAAACCCAACTGCAGACTAACATTAACATTCTTAAGTAATCCAAGAGGGATGAACTCTATAGTATAGAAATATGTTCTGGCTTATTTAACACATTAGAATTGATTATTTTTTAGTCACAGTGGTGAATGGTGCACATTTACTTACGTATCTATGAAGACATTTAAGGAATAGTTCCATGATTTTACGAATTTGGATATTTGTTTTCTAACCTTGAAAGGAGACTAGAAACAAAAGTCTTTCATATGTAAAATTGCTGAGCTATCCCTTTAAACTCTGTGATTTACAGTGAGGGAAAAAAGTATTTGATCCCCTGCTGATTTTGTACGTTTGCCCACTGACAAAGAAATGATCAGTCTATAATTTTAATGGTAGGTTTATTTGAACAGTGAGAGACAGAATAACAACAAAAAAATCCAGAAAAGCGCATGTGAAAAATGTTACAAATTGATTTGCATTTTAATGAGGGAAATAAGTATTTGACCTCTGCAAAACAGAATGTTAATAAGGGTAGAGAGAGGTGGAAGGGGAGGGGAGGTGGAAGAGGAGGAGGGGAGGTGGAAGGGAGGGGGAGAGAGAGAGAGTGGATGGGGAGGGGGAGAGAGAGAGAGAGAGAGAGAGGATGGGGGAGGAGAGAGAGAGAGAGAGAGTGGAAGGGAGGGGAGAGAGAGAGAGAGAGGTGGAAGGGGAGGGGGAGAGAGAGAGAGG